>JAGDQP010013384.1:0-21224 GCA_022664845.1 Lepisma saccharinum
AAAAAGAATCCAACCTCGGACATTCGAATTGAATAAGACCCAGGCCCAGCATACCCTGATTCTTGGATTCAAATATGTATCTTCAAATTCATGAATCCGAAGTTACGCTTCTATTTATTCGAAAAACTGAATAGTTTTGAACCCAGACCTTTAATATTTACTCTTGCAATGCCCTCTTTATATTATATAATTTACTGGCTGAACATGATACTATGGCCTAAGTCCGTCACTAACCTGAAAACTAACATCTCTAGACTCGCGCTGCTACAACAAAAGAAAAGGGGGAACTGGCTAGTGCCTTAGTCAATGTACCATTCAAGCAGTATTTTGCTTGATGAAATTTAAAAAAAAAAAACTGCCTGGAAAGCATGAGTCAGGATGGGCAGTATTAGTCTAATATTCGTTTACCCACTTTTTTAGAAAAATAAGACAAGTGGCTGAATGTAACATTATTCTTGAAATGCAGGATCCTTTCATTTTACAAAATATTCATATAAAGAATAGTTATGCATTTTTATTCAGATTATTATTATTATTATTACCTATTAAACAAAGTACTGTCCACTATTACCACGAAGTGAATACTAAAATTTAATATTTTATCGTAATAATTTTCGTGCACAATACTTTTTCTAAAAAAAACAGATGGCAACCATGATAGCATCACTGAAAGCGGTGAAACAACTTTTCCTTTGTCTCCCGCTCTGTTCAGCAACACCACTATGATTAACACAGATCCAACGGTTGTTTTCGCACGAAAAAGCAAAATGACGTCACCTCTGATTACTTGAGAACAATTGAAATCCCCGTCGGTTTCCACCAATGCGGAAGTTTGTTATCACTTGCAGACGGTTTATGTATATATAAACTAAGAACTGAAGGGCAATTTCCAATTCACACTGTGTTAAAGTTTGGAATAGAACAGAGCTTGAACTTGAGTGAACACAGAACATCATGAATTCTGTAAGTAGTATTTTAATTAGCTGATCATTTTATATTATTTTCTGCTTACTTAATTTTTCTTTTATACGTATTTACGCTTCTGTACTGACATTCATGGAGTTTATGTAGGGTCTCAAGGAATACAAGTCACAGTGGAAAATAAAAGGAAGTTTAAGTTTATCTTTTATGTATAAAACGAAATACTCATATTACGTGTTATATATATTTCGTTTTATACATAAAAAATTAACTCAAACTTCCTTTAATTTTCCAGTGTCACTTGCATTCCTTTCATTTTAAGCCCTTGAATTGAATTATCTTACGCTGTATTTGCAGGAAGAAAAGGAAAGTTGGAAGCCCTTAGTTTTAGATTAAATACAACCTAGGCGAGAGTTTGATGTGATTACGAGAACCTCCCCCCCCCCCAAAGAAAAATCATTCACAACTTCATGGTATTAGGTTCTGAACCAGTGTCGATTTCAAGTGCACCGTGCACGGTATGCAAAAATGGGTTGCCTATACCCATACAGTGATTCCTCCAGACCTCACCACTCTTGGTTGGTGTCACTCTCTCCAAATTCTCAACATCATCCAAATTTTAAACTTTGGCGGTCAAAAATCGAAAGTAACAGTGGAAAACTCCACTTACACTCTCCCAATTCTGTTTTGAAAATATTCTAAGAATACTCTCGCGTTCCAGAAAAAAAAATATATATATATATATATATATATATATATACGTTAAGAAATATATATTTCTTAATTACGTGAAGCGTTATATTGTGATAAACATTCCTAGCACATTTCCAATGTTTCTAGAATATTGACAATTAATTAAATGTAATATTCCTGGAGTATGTTGTACTGCGTGGATAAGTATTTTAATTTGTCACCAAGGCACGTTGATAGAAAGATAATGTTGCTAATAATACACTAAAGTGACGCCAGAGGTCTATAGCTTCAAAAATTTAAGCTCGTGTGTCTTTCATAACAAAATCCAAGTTAGACTATTTTTGAGGGACAGCTTCTTTAAAACGAAATTAGTAACTTAATGAGTTTGCATAATATGGCTTTTATATAGAGAGTTACTGATTTCTTTCTACATTCTATAAATATGCCATAGATGACCACACGACATATGTAATTATAAATGAGGGAAGAGTGACAGACAATGAAATGTATTTTTTTCTGCTCATTAAGCAAACGTAACTTGTGCTTTACATAGAAATTTTATATTTAGCCCGTGTCTGTGGTATTATAGACCTATTCTTTTACTATTTGGTACACTCTATGGAGACTCCTACAACGCATGTATAGCCACTGTGGTTGTTAACCCCCTGGGGTCTACTGCCAGGGAAAATTTTGTTGAACAATTCCAGGGTTCAGTTAATGAAATTTGTTTTCGCCCTGTGAATATTAGGTTGTAGTCATATTCTATTTATTACTAAGGTTCTATTCTTCAATGTGTTTCGAATGAAAATGAACCGTTGTGCTACTATATAATCTTTCGTCACATCCGGTACGTCACTATGGTAACCCACCATATTACAATCTAAACAAACAGGTTTTCAGAAGTAGGTTTATGGTGTTCCTTCGATAATTAATCAACAATTCATTATGATTATGTGATTCGTGCCAGAATGTCATCATTACAGTGAAAGAGACACCTGCATCTTTTCTCTGTTTCTAAAAGACGGAAACCAGAATAAGAACTGGAAGAAGCCGTAAATAAATTTCACGCAATGTCATTGAACACTATTTTGAATACGTCAATATGATTATGAAGATACGAGAAGTTCATCTTAAAGTTTTTAGTTCTTGATTAAATAAAAAGAGGGTAATGTGAAATATATTTTAATCTCAAACTTAAATTGCTAATTCGATTATAGTTAAGGACACACACTCAAGAAATTACATACTAATGCTTAAGAAAACTCTTCTATTCTATGTACAACGGCGCAATCTGATATTGCAGGTAGTGTGTACAAGCAATAGGATAAATGAAGATTACGAAAAGACAATATTACTCTGTAAGTTTCATAAAAACATAAATTAACGGAATAAAAATCAGTTACTCACCTCAATTTCATATATTTTTTGTTCATACTAATTTATATTTTTCCCTCGAATGTACATCAAATCTCGGTCGCATATAAACAGAAGTACATGATTGGACTCCACAACATTTTCTCTTCTTTCAGTCAGTTTTCGTTCCTCACGCAAATAATCAACAGTTAGAGAAAAATTAAGAGGGATTTATTCCACAATTGATAAACTACCTTTCTGCCATGGAACTTACTGTTTGTTTAGACTAAGCCTCCGCTGCTACTATAGCAACCAACCGGATGTGGCGTCAAGACTTTAGTCCACCATATTGTGTTCCTATCAACAGGCAGTGTTGCCAGAATCACAAAATTATTACAAATCATCTTTCTTTGTTTTCATTCCTTTCATCGTTTTCTCCTTCCACATATGGGTCGTGGTGAATATTTATTTACATATTTTCAATCATTTTTCTATAAGCTTTGAAACGAACGATAAATCATTTCGATACAATAATTAGCGAACTTGTAGAGGAGAAGTCCTTTCCTTATATCCACGGGGAGGGCGCTATTACGCTGTCGAGCTTGGTGATCAACATGCTCACCCGAGTTTGTTCGACGAGCAACCTTGATAGTGTAATAGCGCCTTACACTGACGAGCTTGCTCGTCGAGGAAGCTGATTAGTAAGCTCAACAGTGTAATAGAAAAAGATCTGTCGAGCTTGCGAGTATATTTTTGAAAGTATCACAGAAGTTATTATTATTTTCTTTCTCAATATTTTGTGACTTCAATAAACCTTGACTCATTACTAAATTAAACCGAAGACTAACTTTGCAAGCTTTAAACTTTAGAATACATATTAAAATTTTTCTTTAGTAACATCTTGAGTTTCCAGCATGTTGTTTGAGACTAAAATTGAAATATTTATAGACATGTAATCCTTTGTCCACTTGATTACGGGTTCGTGGTTTCGTGTCCCAGCTTGGACACCAGAAAAATATAGGAATTATGGAAGTAAAGTCCCCAAGGCACCGTATCTCACGCTGGGTGCCAGAACAGTTCAGTTATCATAAAAATAGATCCCTCGAAGTACTGACCTTTCCTTGTATTTTAAGTCTATATTGGGTGTGAAGCGTAACGCCACCGCTTATCTCTTACCATTGCTGGCTCAATTTTCTGAAGAAGAAAAAAAGGGATTTGTATGGCTTGTGTCGACGATCACAAAGATTCCAAATATTATTTTCTTTTTATGACATTCAGGTCAGCTCTAACCATGTTGTTTTAGTTTACATAACATTAGAATGTCTTCTAGAGATTTTACCGAAAGAAGTGTACTTTCAGGCTATGTCGACAAATCCATACAAAATCCTACTTGATGCTGGCTCTAGTACGAAGCTATATTGGATAGAGACCGGTACAAATTTTAACACAACTTTTCAACTATCTGCGTTCTTGTAAAAATGTACCGTAAAGGATTTTTTTTAAAATCAAGTTATAAAGAATGAAATAATTATTTGAAAAAAAAATATGACGAAAATTTTATTTTGTCAACTCATTTACATGAAAGTATCAATAAAATTACCTAACAAATTCGAAAATTATCTGATTTAATTATTTATTATCAATGAGTTTTTTTTAAAAAAATGTAATTTGTATGATGCTTAACGGCCATGTCCACCACCGCCGTGCCCATACTGGTTACCGCCATGACTGCCACCTTGTGGGGGCCTTCCATGACCGCTATTACCTCCAAATTGGTTACCGCCATTACCGACATGGCCGCCTTGGCCACCATGGGGAGGCCTTCCATGACCTCCACCTCCATGTTGTCTAGTGTTTCTGGTTTCTGCAGTTTTCAAAATTTCATCTCCCATTACCAACATCGTTGATATTATGGCCACCATGACGAAAATTATCTGAAAAATAGAGCAAAATAGAAAGCCATATTATTTGTCTCAATTGCTTAAAACAAACAAACAAGAAAGGTTATAAACTCAAGTTGTTATAACAGCTTCTGAGGAAGGAATCGTAAGAATATACATTGTACTGCGAACTAAATAAAGACACTTTATTTCAGTCTCATTACATGTGTCACATATTTTATATTTCATATTATACGTAAAATATTACCTCGAAGTTCCTTGTTATTCGTAAATGTCACTTGTTTCAGTTGACTTCAAGATTCCTCATATACAACGCCAGCTTTCTCGCGTTTGTTTCACATTCAGGAGGTCCTGGGTTCGATACTAGTGGACGATCATCCAGACTGAGTTTTCTCGAGCTTTTTTTTTTTCTGTTACGCCAGGCAGATCCCGAGATGGTACCTTCAAATTATTCGCTGACCGACTACTTTCTCTATGGCTGCCTGAGAGCCATAGAACCCTAAAGGCCATTAATATGTTTAAATTCAAACTTTCTCGTTTACCGTAGAAGAGATTGAGGAAAGTATAGCTTCCAGAGTCAATACTCTAGGTACCATCATGTGATTCAATGTGCTGTGTGAGTTTAGAAATCCTTGCAGGTGTCGGCTATAGTGGCTTAGTTTTCTTCTACTCCTTACAGTTTCCCCAAAGGATTAGTCCTTTTTATTTCGTGTGTGTGTGTGTAAGGCAGGCTAGCGAGTAAACGAAAACAAGCAGAGAAACTGATTTCAGATTTGACTTTGATTTATTTGACCGTTTTATAATCTAGTCAGTCTTTGGGAAGTTCCTATAAAAGGAGGAACTCGTTCAATCTTCAGTTCCTTATTACTTAGTTCATAGTCTTGAATTGAAAAAGTATTGTATTACGTTTAAGTTCTTTAAAAAACGGAATGTATCCACATTTCAGTAAAAAGTGAAATTATGACATTGCAGTTCCTAAAAGTGTCAAAAACAAGGTGTATGGGTAAGGGTGGCGAATCACGGGTCATAATATTGTGGGTTTTTTTTCTTCTGTTTGCAAAAACATTTTAGACTCGCGCAAAGTAAGTGTTTCCAGATCACAGAAAAAGGATCGATTTTAGCTATATCTATTCCTATTACTCGTTCCTCTTTGAAAAGGAACTTGAATCCATTCACGTTTCATGTTTAAATGAGGAACTAGTTCCAACGGAAAGTTCCTGACAAGAAAGCGTTCCCTGGAACGCGTTCCAATGAACGCGTTCCTCTCCTAGTGCCAATCTAGTGAGGCTAGAACTAATTCATTCTACAAACTCAATGAAATCTAGTTATTAAATGACTCTAGTTTTGAAAACAGTGACCTCGTCAATAAAAATAAACCAAATTCCCCTTGATAAGGATTGTTTAAAGTGGAATCGATCAATACCCCCCAGCAATATAATTTTTTATTTTCACCCGAGGTCTGGAAATTTCGCGGTTATTTTGTGTTTAGTTGTACCTTAAAAGAGATAAATTTGACAATTTCAGGAATTTACATAATCTAAGGCATTATCTGTTTTTTTTATTGTTTTGTATTTACTTACACTATACCTGTAGAGGAAAGACGTAAATGTATGACTTCAATTCAAAATACCCCTTGACAATTCATAAAGTGCGACTGAGGTGGTTCAAACAGAATGGCTGACATGAACAAGTTTTTTTGTTGGCGTAGCATTTAGGAGGTTGTGGGTTCGAACCCTGGATGACACTTTCAACATAGGCCCTGGTAGATACCTTTCCGAATCCTTTCCGCTCCCCTATCCCAACCTGAGCCTTAGATGCCTAAAGACCATAAATTAAAATTCAGATGAACAAGGTTTGAAGTTAAACCTTCTTTTGATCCCGAAAGTAGTGTGTTCTTACCGGTACCCAGACAAGTTAAAAAAAATAACAAAATAATAATAATAATAATAATATTAGTAATAATGTGAATAATAGTCATATGACATAATAGTCATATGACAAGTAAAAAAAAAATCTGTGTTTAAATATTCTAACCCGAAAATTTTATAAAATTTTCAGTAACTTTACTGCAAATTTGAATGCAACTAGGTTTTTGGTTTGCTTTACTTTTGTGACTGCAAATTTTTTGACAGTGATGAAGATTGTTTTGCTTTTTTTTTTTTTTTTTTTTTGTCGTTAGGGGCCGGACATTAAGCTTTTATTTAGACATGAAAAACAAACAAACGTCTATGCAACTGATCCCTTGATCGTAGGCGATTGATTTCTTGGATTCATTTACGGGTGAATGAACAGAAAATACGATGTTTCCCTCATAAGACTTTTTTTTTTCGGAATAAGAAATTTCTTTCAATTATTTTTTTTACCTGTTGGGCATTTTTCACTCAGAATGTTCTTAATAAAAGTGTAATAAGACTTATGACCGCCTGCCCATATTCTTGTGAACTTAGTTGATAAATAAAAGAGGCGCAAGAGTCAGTCAATACCTAATTATTTAAGTACGTTACTTTCAGTGACAGATGGCACTTAAAATTGTAATAATTTGCCATTAGTAGAAGCGTCGTGTTGATAAAGACGTGTCGGATAGAGACGTGTTGTTCTATATTGAAATAAAATTTTAGAAACAGATTTTTGTTGTAAGTAGCAAAATTGCACTTAATATGTCTTCAATTGTGGTTTACCGTCACTAGTTTTAACAGGCAAACTGTTGAATATGAAACTATTAGTACTAACGGATATTACAAAATATAGATTTATGTCCTGATATTCTAGCTCCTTTTTGGTGGTGCCAGAACATTTCTAAGACCGTCAAATGCGACAATACTTAAAATTCAAACTTGTCCCCCATCATTTTCTGAACCTTTTCTCAATTATTACTGAACTATGTAGTCACAAAGAACTACACTATGACTGCAGGCAAGGTATGTTATATGAGTAACATTCTTCCGAAAGCCACCTTTTGAATTTTGAACCTGCATGATGCATATTCTACAAAATGCTAACTTTTAAATGTATGTGAGTTGTTTATTAATTAAAATTATGACTTATTTTATAAAACCAATCATAGATGGTGCGGACAATATTTAATTTTAAATATGACCACATAGTTTTATTTTTAGTAGTTTCTACATCATTAGATATTTTTCTGAATTCCTTCAGTCCTAATATTGAGATTTTTTTTTTTACTTCTTCCATCTTTCAGATAAGTAGCACATTGTAATTTGTTTTAGAAATCCTCTTGAAATATTATTGAAAATTTTATGTAACTTAGTTTCATCAAAATGTCCACTGCTTCACTGATGAAAACCAGGTAGAAGTCAGTTTTTAGGGATACTGCCACCGAGCGGCCGTAGTTCTGTTCGTAGTACGTTGACTTCGCATTTGCGAGGCCCTGGGTTAGATACCAGCAGCCGACCATCCTCACTGAGATCTTTCCAGCGTTTTACCTCAGTTATACCAGCGGTGTTTTCAACTCAGGCCAATTCCTTCCTGCATCCTTTTCCCTACCAAATCCTGGCTTGAGCCATAGACACCTGAATCCCATAAGTAAGTGCAATTGAATTCAGAGATAGTGGTAGTACATGCGAACAAAAGAGCTAGACTCAAAACCGGCTTGTTAGAAATCCAGTGTGTTACTGTTTGGACTAAGAAGCCCACCAGAACAAAATGAGTATCAAAAATGCGTTTTTCAAACTTCGAAAGCATAAAGTAAGTTTCTCCCACAACTTATGACACAGTTCACTCACTTTCTGATCTGGCAATTAGAGATAAGGATATTCTTTTCAGAAGAATATATCCCATTGTAGCGAAAATAAGCGATCAAGATCGCGGCGATGTGGTTGCAATAAGATACCGTTTTCTCCTTCTGCGCATGTGCACAAATCACACTGGAAATGAAAACTGTGAACTTCCAATATCGTAAAAGAAATATTTCGTAGCCGATAATTGGATAACTGCCGATGATTGGAAATACCAACATTTTTCTGGAATATTGCAGAATATATTAAGAAATTTCCCCAACATGCTTACTGCATAGCGATAATACATGAAATAATACAGGTCATGAAGTAATGCACATGAATGTGAGTAGAGAGGAGGCTGAGTAGTATATAATAGTAAACTTTCTTTTGATGTATTAATTCGACTAGGTTGAGAAAGAAAATTATGACAATACACTGCTAAACGTTTCTATTTCTACATTCTTTCCTTTAGTTCACAATGGTTCGTGTTGTCTTCAAATCTTGCAACATTAATTTAATTCATTTCCCGACGTCATATGATTTACAATGATGAAATTTTGCACAGCGACGTAAGACGGGTGACAATTCTATTGTTACTTTCTTATTTTTCTATATATTTATATGTTTTAAAAACATATTTTTTTAATACAGACTTCTTTATCCTAAAATAAATACAAACTAGCAATGGTGTTAAGTTTTCTGGTTGCCGAACACCTTAGGATTTGGTTCACAAAACAGTTTGAGAAAAATAATAAAAATGCGTTTTAACGACATTCTTTTCTTAAACAATTCGTACTAAGAAGTAAAAAAAATAATTTTGTTTCCGCATGACTAAAAAGAACAGCATAGGACGCGCTCTCATAATTATACAGTCACTTTATAAATTCTTCAATTGGCGCGCCCCATGTTTTATTTTTAGTCATGCATAAACATTTTTTTTTTTTGCTTTTTAGTACGAATTGTTTAAGAAACGTATGTCTTTAAACATTTTTTTACATCCTTTAGTTTACAATGGTTTGTGGTGTCCTCAAATCTTGCAAGGTTAATTTAACTCATTTCTCGACGTCATACAATGATGAAATTTTGCACAGCGACGTAAGTCGGGTGACAATACAATATTCCATTGTTACTTTCATATATATATATATATATATATATATATATATATATATATATATAAAACATATTTTAATATTTTTTTTTAAAAATATGAACATCTTTATCCTAAAATAAATACTAGCCTGCAACGATGCTGGGTTTTGACTGGTTGCAGAACACTTTAGGATTTAGGTCACAAAACATTAGCTTGAGATAAAGTTTCCGAACACGGAAATAGCTCAAACAAATAATAAAAACCTTTTTAAAGACATATTTTTCTTAAACAATTCGTACAAAAAAGTGAAAAAAAAAAGTTGATGCATGACTAAAAAGAAAAGCATATTCAAGAATTTATAAAGTGACTGTATACGAGAGTGCGCCCCATGCTTTTCTTTTTAGATATGGATAAACAAAATTATTTCTTTACTTTTTAGTACGAATTGTTTAAGAAAATAATGTCTTTAAAAAAGTTTTATTATTGTTGTTATTAAGTACAGCTTTATACGAATGAGGAAGAGGTTAGCGGCGTCACAACATTTTCTTCGCGTTACTCTCAAGGCGAGTGATTCAATAAACTTAAACCGAGAGAAAATACCAACTTAAGTGAAGCCCACTTGTAAATGAATTGAAATGGTGCTGTTTTGTATCGGTAAAGCTTTGAAGTTTGAGAAAAGTAGAAGTAAATTAACACATTAAAAAAATCTTGCGATACATTCGAGTTTCTTTCTTTATTTTTAGGCTGAATTGACAACTTTTTGGCCTAACTTTGTCACGTCTGACTGTGACATCCTTCGTTGATCATTCTTTAATGGGCAGGGAAGGGGAGAACCACACTTTAACGCACCAAAATAAATCACACAAGTACACAGTAAAGGTTATAATGAATTAGATTCAAGATATTAACGTAATTTAACCCATTCCTCAGGGTCAAGTGGATACTATCACGCGCACTGGATAGGAACTAGAGGGTCAAGCAAGTTCGACTTCCCCTTCCAGTTTTCCTAACTTATGTGAATCAAGGTTTTGTTCCGTTTCATCACGCAAATACTGGTATGATACCTAGATTAAATACATGACCCTTGTTTTCCCCTAGTTCGACCTGGACGTCCTGCCTCAATGTGTGACAAGCGGACGGAAATCTTAGGAAGATTCCAGTTAGGATGACTGGCAGCAAGATTCGAACTTGCATGCCTCCCAATTGCCCATCCGAAATTCGAGCTGGTAATCAAAGAATCAACTGTGGCTGGGTAACATTCTTCATTTTCTTATAAATTTATAGGTCTACTTCATTTTCTTTCTTAATACTTCCTTATAAATTGATACACCTCCTCAGAGACCATAATTCTAGAACCGTGTTCTTACTTGAATTGTCATTATCGTTGTGAATGAGCTTCTTGGGTAAGAACGGAACTTTTTTACGAAATTCAAGGGCCTCACCCGGGCTTCAACTTTGCAGGCTTCAACACAGAAGGAAGCTGATTATGTATTCCAGCAACCGGAGCCTTACTGGTTGTTCTTTCAACTAACTTATATTGAAATACAATGCAACCTGGCGGATCTAAAGAGGAGCGCAAGAAGGGCACGACCGCTCCTCAACGAAAAATACATTTTTAATAGAGCATTATGCCAATAATTTATAAGAAAAAGCTTCGATTGCTTTCCGGACAATTCTAATTTATCTATAAATATACATTTTGGGGTATGCCGGTGTCATATTCCTTGATAAAAACTTAGCAGTAAGAAAGAAAATATAAAAAAAATTACACTTAAAAATAAACTAAGCTGAAAAAATATCGAAAATGTCCCGGTCTATTAAGCTTCCACACCTTCTCACGAAAACTCTACATCCGCCACTGAATGAAGCCCCATATTTATGAACCAATATAATTTCTATTGATTTCAGTTCGTTCCGTGGAGATCACCAAACTAAAAATTAAGCCAAAAACGGAAACTTCGCATTGTTCAACTGTCAACTGAAAATACAAATTTAAAAAAAAAGGGACTTACCAAAATTTTACTCATCTTGAACAACGTGTTCGAACAAATTGTTGGTCAAACTAGAGTGCAGGAAAGTATGGCTAATCAATGTCTGAAGAATACTATTCGGGATTCACAGAGAGGGTGTGTTTATATACGTATATTCTTAATGGGTACGCAGAAATTTTGCACTCGTTAAAAGATATGGGAGATGAACTTGGCACGTGGAGAAAAGTGTCAAAGAAAAACGAATAGAAAATAATTAATAGAAAAGAGAAAATGGGAACCTGTTTCTATAAGCTTTCATATTTGCAGTTCTCTGACCTGCAGCTAACCAAAACATCGATGCAGTTTGAATGACGCACAATGATCCACACACGTGTCTTAGCTATTAAGGAAAAAAACAGATCAGTGTAGTTTTTTCTTTCGTTAGGTAGAAAAGAAAAACACTTAATCGTAGAAGCTTCTTATGATGCACTGTGCTGGTATTCTCCGAAATATTATTCACGTGTTTTAAAAAGATAGGAAGTAAACGTGCAAAACGACTACGGAGAATTTTAATAACATATTTTACTCTATCTGTCGTGTTTGTAGAAAAAGTAAAAAAAAAGAGTATTCGTTATTTCAGTTACAAAAGAAAAAACAAGTGAAAGAAGACCACTGATTTCCCCTCCAATATTAGATATGATCTTCCTTTCAAGGACAAAACAAAGTCAGAAAGGAGGAAACAGGTGGAAGATCCCTCGTGGTGATTGGACACAGACGACTCAAATCTCACACAAGCTCTGCAATAAGACCTGTTTCCCAGTACAATATTGAACTTCCTCCTTTGTAATTGATTCAGATGTTGGTACTAAAAGCTATTGGTAACGTTATTTGAACCCGTGTAATGTGTATATATATATATATATATATATATATATATATATATATATATACACCTACTACTGGAATGTCGAAAAAGGCGTAGCTAATTTCAGAATTTGGAACCGGTAAAATTCCGTAATTCTGACATTCTGAATTTACGGATTCGCAAAAATGCTGATACGGGAGAGAAGGATAGGAAAAGAAAGTCGGCCCACGGCTAGTTTTGAAGGTATTATCCACCGCATTAACCCAGTATGACTGGTAAGGAGAACGTCAATGAGATCATATTGAAACCTACATTAACTTTTTTCCGAGGAAAATTTGCGTCCTATAGAGAGGTAATATAAAAAAAAAAGCTCTCTATATTAACCGGAAGGTACCGAGATAGGGGGCTGGAATAATGGTTGAACTGTACAAAAATTGTACTTTCTATAATTCAATCAACAGAATTCACTTCTCCTTCACTTTCCTCCTGAAAAAAATGTATAAGATTTATTGTTTATGGGTCATTTTTAGTAACTTTGACTTCGTCCCGTCACGAATATGAATACGACGCAAGTTAAAATTCACATCCATGCCCCAGCCCGGATTCGAACCCGGGACCTTCGAGTCGCTGGCTTAGCGCCCAACCCAAACGGCTACTACCAGGTCGGCACTTTCCTCCTCGAAAGAAACACTATCAACTTGTAGCGCCACCTACCATGTCCCAGAACTTCTCGACAGGGACCTATTTGGGTGATATTGACACCCCGAATTTCAGAATTTATTGTAAAATCCATATAATTTTACCTATCCATATAATACCTATAGGACGTAGATTATTCTCGCAAAATTTCAGGCCAGGTTTCGATATGATCTTTGTCTCCTTGTGAGGAAAAACTCTCTAAAACATCTTTCACAATGGACGACCGCAGTGCGCAACCCAAGTGTAGTTGTTGAGTTGCATTTCTTTTAGAGTCTTTAGGCATGTTTTAGTCACAACTCGGCAGTTATTTAGATTGGTATTTTAACCTTGTTAAATTTTGGAAGATTTAGGCTACATTTATATGATATACAAATTCCTGGATTTTTGTCGATCTCATTCTAAAATCTGGAGTTTAACTCCAGGATGTTCCGCAAATCCAGAATTCAAGAATACTCATATCCTGAAATTACTGGCATTTTTGAATTCCATAATCACAAAAAAAAAAGTTATTCGTTTTCCAGAAACACACACATTGTCGTTCCGTATCTAGGATCTTAAAAAAAACTTAATTCCGTATTCAGAATCGTAGAATTTGTCGTTGGGTATATGGAATCCAGAATTTCAGAAATTGTCAATCTGTATCCGGTATTCGGGTTTCAGTTCCGGAACTCAGAACATCTACCACCCTGTACCTGCGTGTATTGTCACTGGCAAAGTGATTCGGGTTCAGTTTTGTTTACGTCAGCCATACTGGACCTCCAATGTTTCCTTCTGTCTTACTATGGGAAAATCCTAGACTTGTACAGAATGGAGAAGACCCCATCACCTAGACTTATGACAATCTCAAGCCACAGATGTAACCGTAATAATGATAAATTGTTCACAATTATGTAAACAAGAGACAATCATAAAATAATGGAATCATTTATTGCTGAAAAGGGATATGTGCTATGTACTTTTATTGGCACATTATCCTCTTCTAATAATAACTGATTCAATTCTAAACCTAACCTATTTGTTGCAGGTTGAAAAGAAGTTTATTTCTAGGTAATTTACGTGATATTTTATTTTGATTAATAAAAAAACGATGGAAAAAAAATGAAAGAAAATGTCGCTTTTGTCTCAGCTTTTTAAGATCCTTAAATAGCAATTCACAACAAGAAATTTCTCAAATGTTTCTGGAGATGTCGCTAACGCAACGTACATTGCAAAAACACTATAATCTCCACATGTGTGTGCAAAGGTAAAGCATGACCTCTCAGGAAATAAAAATGAAAAGGACTCCTTAAATTAAGAATCACTTTTGCTTAATTTTTTGTTATCTGTAGTAAATGACCTTCACAATTATTGAGTCTTGGCTTTCCTCACTGAAATAGTATCGATATAAAAAGTAATATAATATTTTGCAAGTCAGTTGGTAAATAATATTATTATCCATTACTTGCATGTAGTTTTGTCGCATTTCATTCTTGTATTTTAGTATGAATACTATAAAAAGTCTTGGATAGTTAACGAGAAAAGTTCTCGTACTTAAGTAAAATGTCTTTTGCGAATATTAATTCTCTTTACTTTACTGAAAACTATATTCAAATCGATCCCATTCATTCGAAAGCTATTCGCAAAAGAAATTTTACCTATGGTCAAGATATTTTGTCGATGACTGTACATATCTGATATTTTGGTTTTGTGTACAATATGTGGACATGAGAGGTTGAGAATTTATGGAAGGGTAAGTTCTATTCTCATGAAGGCCACCCGCTCTAAGGTGATTCGTTTTCCAAACAAAAGGTGTTTTGTAACTTTTGTCTTAACCTCTCTGTAAAGTTCGCATAGTATAAGAAATAAATTGAAAAAATCAACTTACAATGGATTAACCCAGATTATTTACGCAGCTATCAATAAATTTATATCGTAACTTGTACTGAAATATTTCTGATAAGAGTGGACACCTTGAAAAGACGGTATACACTAAAAATTAGTTGCTCTTTTCAACAGCATACGGAGACTGAAGTTGAGGGGCGAGTATTAATATGAAACAAAAATTGGACATCCCCTCATCGAGAATTGGTGGACTTCTTATTAACGCACTAAACAAGATGGTGAGATCCTAAGCACATTATCTCTAGAAGGGAACCTTGGAATTTGCTTACTTTTGTGGTCAAAACTTTTTGTTTCCTTTATGAAATGTAATTTCTTTTATCATATTGTATTATATCTAAAGTATAACATTAAAAACAAAATATCTTTCTTTTACTTTTCAGATTATCCTATTTTCCGTCTTGGTTTCAGCCATGGTTATCTGTACGAGTATGGCAAGACCATCAAACCCAAAGAAGGTTCACATACTCAGCAAGGATGAAGCAGATCCTCCAGCCATTAAATATGGGGATGAAAATGATCCACTCTTTCAGCAAGATCCTTCCAAAATAGAACAGCATCAGATCGCCTGGCGTTTAGATGGAACGCTGTATCGACCAAAACAAGTGATAAAAGACAGAAAAGCTTAATTGTTTTTTTTTCAACAAAATAAAAGTACATACAATAAATTAAGCCTTGTACATGATTGTAAATAAATGTTTGATTTTCCCCTTATGTTTCTTGAATTTTTTTTTTGTGTATACATTTATACTGCATAGTTAATAGAATAGGTGGAATGAAAAAGGGATAACATAATTTAATTTATGTACACTCAGATTCATAGAAATAGCAAATGGGTGTACAGCAATAACAACCAGTATTTGATTTTTGGGTTTGTAGTGTCTGTTAGTTTGATACTGCCAGATTCTATAAATTAAAAAAAAAAAGAAATCTGACATTATTTTCATGAATGTGAGTGTACACTTTGAGGAACTTCATTTTTGCATAACTTCAGGAAATTCTTATTATTATTAATACCCAAGTCACTGGAATACGAAATACAATCAACAAGTATCCGCATTGGTTGTGTAACTTTCGAACAACACTTAATAAAACGCTGTCCTATGGCGTTGATACTTTCGAGAATACCAAACAGAACCCATTACAGTACTGGCATACTAGCGCATGTGCATTATTTCGTTGATGATCTTTATTACTCCAGAAGTCTTGGAAACTGTTTTGCAGAGTGATGGAGCAAGCAAAGCAAAAAAAAAAAAAAAATCACATCATCTTTGTTGTAATGGTAACACATGGTCTAAAACAGTTAAAAGTGGTGTGAGAATAAATATACAACTAAAGATCAGATTTGAGTACCTACAGCTTTTTCCGGTATTGGGTGTGTAATATGCATATTTCTGTCTTAAAAGCAGGAAGGTCTAAGCGCCTAATTTTCAAAACTACAATTTTGGCAGAGAGCAATTGCCGAATATGTTATTTATCTATAATATTTCGATAGCAACGAAAAGTACAAAGAGATTCTGCAACATTTTTTTGTCATGAAGGGGGCATGGGGGCATTGTCCCCCAGTCATTTCAGAATGGCTTTAAGTAACCCCCGGAATACCTTCCACTCTTAGATGTAATTTCCCCTCCAGGGTCTCTCTCCTCAATCCGCCTAAGCTTTTTTACATTATATTGAACGCTGAGCCTGCCAGAAATTAAAGGTTTATTATCTTCTTATCACATATCTTATTAGCTAACCTTCTGTATATATTTAAAATTTAGCTTTTTAATATGCTGCAAATGGTTTTCTATGTTAACAGGATAAAGAAAAAACTATAACAGTAAAATATTATAAACTGTGAAAATAGGAACATTATACATTTTTCGTTGGGAGATATATAAAACTAGAGCGAATTATCACTTTGGCAATATTAAAATCTTTAAGATTTCATCATACATAATACCTATACGACTCAATGTATTCCACATCTATCTGTGCTTAATACGCTCTAACAATCTATAGTATGTTGTATATTGTCAATTGAACAACATATTTCACATATTTTTCAGTTATTGATACCTTTTTCAAATATAATTTATCCCTTGTTTAGTATATATCATAAATGATTTTGAAACGTATACTATGCAAATGTGTTTCATCTATTAATTTAGTTAATTATTTTCAAATAGATGTACAATCAGAATTGTATATTTCTTTTCTCTTTAACCTTTTGAAATCAACTATGTAATCTTAAACTTTATTTTAGTCTTAAAGGGATAAGCTATCATCGAAAATATATAACACTTTTCCAAGGTAAAATGATAACAGAATGTGCAGCACTTCTTAGACTGAGACCAAAGATAAAACAATTTTAAAATCATTAGTCACCAGAAATGGATTTTCCGAAGATATCCTTGAGAAAGCAAGAAAAGCTATAGCCTACTAAAGAAAATAGAAGTTCAAATCCCAAACAGGAAGACCAAAAATCCGAAGAGATTACCATTACCAAACATTCCGATAATTACACGGAAAATTAAATGATTATTTAAAAAAAAGTAACACATTAAAACAAAAATTAGCAGAAAAATCAGTTTAATTCTAATTGGTCAAAAGAAGTATCTGGTGTACTAAAAAGTAATCCATTATTTTTGCATGACATTGAAGGCTTGATTTACCATAGTTAGAATGATCCGATTTAGGTCACATATGCGCCGTTTTGTTCGATAACGTATTGCCTCTCTCATAGAAGCCCTTGTCCCAATTGGCAAAGAATTGAGACAGTCGATGTTCACAAGCCTCTCTTCACGCGAATTTTGCACCAGCAAACGTGTTCGCCATGGACAGGAACAGATGGTAATCACTCGGTGCCAGGTCCGGACTATAAGGTGGATGCATAAGAACCTCCCAACCAAGCTCCCGGAGCTTCTGGCGAGTCACTATCGATGTGTGTGGCCTCGCGTTGTCCTCGTGGAACAATGCCTCTCCTATTGGCCAAAGCTGGGCGATTGCTGCCTTCAGACGGTCCAATTGTTGACAGTATAGTTCCGAGTTAAGGGTTTGGCCGTAGGGGAGCAGCTCATAGTAGATAATTCCCTGCCAATCCCACCAAACACACAGCAAAACCTTCCTGGCCGTCAATCCTGGCTTGGGCACCGTTTGCGCCGGCGCACCGCGCTTCCACCACGACCGTTTTCGCGTGACGTTGTCGTACGTGATCCACTTTTCATCACCAGTCACCAACCGCTTCAGAAATGGGTCGCTTTTGTTGCGATTCAGCAGTGATTCGCAGATGGAAATTCGGTCCATGAGGTTTTTTTGCGTTAACTCGTGTGGCACCCATACATCAAGCTTCTTTGTGTATCCAGCCTTATGCAAATGGTTCCACACGGTTTTTTGTACAATGTTTAGCTCTTGGGCAATCGAGACAGTGCTCACATGACAGTCGGACGCGACAATGTCCATGATTTTATCGACATGTTCGACACGTGGCCTTCCAGTGCGTGGTACATCTTTGACTTCAAAATTACCGGCACGGAATCGACGAAACCAAAATTGCGCGTGATTGGCTGTTACAGTATCAGGACCATAAACACTATTCACATTTGCAGCCGCCTGGCTTGCGTTTTCTCCTTTATCGAAGAAAAACTGTAAAATATAGCGTATTTTCTCTTTGCTATTGTCCATTTTGAAGCGCGCTCACACAACACTGAGTCAACTCATCACAACTATCTGAACAGTGTTTGTAGTACACAATCTCATCGTTTGAACGCCATCTCGTTGAACCCGATCGGACTTATACAACGCGAACTACAGATCACTGAAGCCATCTATTGGCAAAATAATGGATTACTTTTTACTACACCAGATATGTTACCATTCAATTCTGGCGTCTATAAGCGTGCTTGAAGCTGCAAACAAAGTTACTTTAAACAAACAAATCGGCACATAAAAAAAGTTTAGAGAAGACTTGGGATGTATCCGGAGAGACAAAAATACGTCTGCATTATCAACTCATTTTACTGATCAATCAGTGAAAAATTATGTTGAATGGTTTACAATTTAACTGACAATAACTGTTTGAATGTATATATAACCCTTGGCGTAACATCATTAAGTTGTAGAAAGCACATATTAACTAAACATAAATCTCTTTCTGTTGCTGTTGTCCTTGTTTTCCAAATTGTCTTTTTGTTACACTCCGTTTATTTTGGTAAATGTTCATTCTAGTACAAAACATGTTTTCACATAGTTCTCTCTCGTAACGTTTCCAGGCAATTTGCATGTTTACAACATGTATAAGCATGTGGGAGTTTGTGTCTTACCTTGTTGTGACTTGAAAAACACCTAAAAAAAATGGGCGAAACATTATTCCTTAATACATTTTTCTATTTTTAAATTGTGTATCTTGAGATTTTATAATACGTCATCTTGCACGCAATTTCAGATAGGTACGAGGAAACAAGAAGCACGTCTTTATCGTCTGTGTGGCCTACCACTTCTCTCAATTTGTTATAATTATTCAGATTGTTCTGATATGTGCTAGACGAAGAGATGTGAATGTGTTACTTTAAATGAAGAAGTGATTGTTGTCAAAGCAAGATGTTTTTAAAAGATGAGAAAAGAGTCTGTGCACGAATCTTTGAACATAGAAGTTTTTATTCTTGTTTATCAGAAGTTTTAGATTGATGTAATGATCTTGTTAACTTATGTGTAGCTCAGCAAATGTGCACTACCTTGAAACAAAGTATAATTCATGTCACACTAAATAGTATTTCATGATGGACTGTGCTGCAATATGTACTTTCTTGAAGATGCATGTTACAGTGCATTTGGTATTTAAGATAGTCCAAATTGCTACGCTCGTACTAGGTATTCCATTCTTTCATGCGGAAACATAATATGTATTTTTTATAATATGTGTTCCCAACTCCTAACACAAAAATTACCGGTCGATGCTCAATTTCAAAACCTTAACTAAATAAGAGTGCACTTATGATAAAGTGTAATACGCCCATAGTTAGGTATTTATACTAAAGAGAGAATTAACATTATTGATAACTATTCTTTCAATCTAGTTTCGTTTGCTAACACTTTCAACAAAAATTATAAATTACATATTTTAACTTTACTTTTTCTAAAATAAAAATGATACAGATTATTTTCGAAATTATAGTTTTGATGATTCGATACTATTTTCAGCGTGTAATTCCTCACTAATTATCTTAATGAATTCTACATATATACAATAAAAATATTTTTTAAAAAAAATTACAGATTACTTCACAAATTCATACTTTGAGTTTGTTGATACTGCTTCTACTACTTCCTTTTTCTATCCTTTGTAATGATGAAATTTTCCACAAATAAATTTTAGGTGTTCCTTTATACATAATTCATCTTTAACCTTTTGTACACACAAAAGATTCCGTTCATCAGTCCATAAATTGTTCATTATACTGAACACTCGTTCCACAGAACCATTGCTTGAAGAAATGGCGAAAATATGTAAAACAATCATTTGTAACTAAGAAGAGTTTTGTAAGATGGGTAAGATGGCATTGTCTTCCAAATACTTGCATATGAAAATAAAGGTAGACTAGACTCGGAGATTTTCGTGTTTGGTTATTAACAGTAAAATGTCTATAATAGCCACGAGTAATAGACTATGTCAATTTTTTTATTATTTAGCGAGGACGAAATAACAAACAGAAAATTACCGGTCGCAATAGTGCCGGTGAGGCCTTGATACTGGTCAAATAATAGCGAAAATTGTTAAAATTTCCAACCAGATCAGTACAATATCGGCTGGAGCAACCCTATTTACACTTAAAACGGATTCCGACATGATATTGCCTTGCATCTCTAAATTATAAAATAAGAAATCCCCTTTGATCCAGAATTTCACTCTTTAAAAATGCAAAAAGTGGAATGCACTCTCTAAATGTGCATTGTAATTATAGAATTGTGAAAACATTTTTTATTTTTGCCAATTAAATAACAACCAGCGAAAATTCACGTTTATATCTAATAGGTATAGCTATGCTTATTTAAGAAAGTAATTCTTAATATCATGCAGATACGATAAGAAAGAATTATTATAGTTATGTTAGGTTCGGTAGCTACTATCAATGA
>JAGDQP010013384.1:26863-46905 GCA_022664845.1 Lepisma saccharinum
GGGGGGGGGGGAGGAATGTTGGAGATCTAAAATTGTGTTTATAATCATTTTGTAATATTGTGTATTTCTCTCTATTTTGTATTTGGGTTATTTTCAAAGACGAAACTGCAACCGAAGAAATTCTTTCTTTGGTCCGTGACTATTTGGGTACCATATGTGTGTGTGTGTGTGTGGTCTCATGTCACCCTCGTCCTTCTACAGAAAACCAGAGCAGAAAGAAGGCAGAGGGAGGGGTTGGAAGGAAGAAACAAGTGGACAGTAAAAAGAACAGACAAAGGCAGTGCGAAGTGACCCTTGAGTCTGTAACAAGCAAGTCTCGTCTATAATCGGTGTGTGTATGTGTGTGTATATGTGTGGGCGGCATTGTAAATACAAACGTAATTGTGTATATATCTTCTCTTTTGTATATATTACATAATCAATATATATTGGGTCTATCCCCATTTCTGTCTTTCAATCAAGTACTCCAGCAGCTTCCGTGTACGGAACATACATTAATGTATCCATTCCTTGTCTATCGAGTATTGACATTGGTAGATCCTCATTCATAATGACCCAATTCGTTGTCCACAAGTTATGTTTAATAATCGTATTTATTTGACCATGTGGAATGATTACATTGGTTCCAATTGTTTTTAGCTGTAAATCACATCTCTCAATAGATTCAGCCAAAATCATATTTTGAACTGTCTTTAAATTCATTACATTGTAGCTGGAACTTGAACCAATGATTACATCAATGTAATCTCCATTGATTCTTAACGGGGCTACTAATACAGGAGAAGGATTAAAATCTTGGGCGCAAGATGTTGAATTTAACCATAGATCTTCCCATTCATTCTCTGATTTTATGTTCGAAATAGTTTGACTGCCTTCTAAATTTTCAATTTTATTTACGCCTTTGGATTCTGGGTTTGGATTACGTTGTGAAACTCTTTTCTTCTGTAGGCAACAGTTTATGAAATAATTTTTGTTGTGGCAGTAAGTGCATATCTTTGCAAAAGCGGGATAATTGCAGATCTGGTGAATGTGTGAACAGAATTTGCAATTTTTGGTCATCTCAGCACTTGAGAATTGAGACTTTCTGTTACAAGATTGGATTCTATTGTCTGTAATTTTCATCAACCTTAGCTCCGTGTGATGTGAATCGAGCTAGAATGGAACTATCCCTGTCAATGATCTCGTGTTGTAAAGAGATTGAAGTCGCTGAGATAATTCCTCCGTCGATAATAATCTTTTACGTAAATTGTTATCATGGATTCCGTAGACCAATTGGGTTGTTAGTGTCAAATCCATAAAGTTTCCGAATTTACATTTATTAAATTGAGTTCGGAGTTCAGTTACAAAATATCTTATTGGCTGACCTTGTTTTTAAGTTAACCTATGGAATATAAATCTTTCAGTTATTAGGTTAGATTTAACTAAGAATAGCTGAAATAATGCCTTCTGAACCTCGTCACAGGATGACTGATGGACTGCTTTAGGTCAGACAATATCCTGAATACGTAAGTATGTCTGAGATGTAGTCGAAGTTAGGAGTAAGGCAGACCTTTTCTCCTCTTTCACATCTTGAAAAATACAATGCAGTTCAAAAGGCTCAAGGTACTGTTCTAGGTTATCAGCATCAGCATTAGGTATACCTATGGTTATTTAAGAAACATTTTCTTAATATGATGTAGATACAATAAGAAAAATTATTATAGCTACATTAGGTTCGGTAGCTACTGTCAATGACATATGTAGGCGCTAATCTGATACTTCCAGATCTGCACTAATGAAATAATATCTCCGCCGAATTGATACTAATACACAAACTATACTTTTGCATACATATTTATTCTTACGAGGAATATAACACAATTACCTTAATTATATGAAGACATGTGTAGCATCAGTGATTTCTTATTTGTATGATTATAGAATATAAATCGTAGTATTGTATTTACGAAGCCATCACACATATTCGTATTGGATATATATTTGGAAACAAATCTAATTAAAATGTTCAAATATCCGATGCCAAATATATTTGCACACTGTTAGGTTATTGACATTGTTTTCGCTTGAACATGAACCAACAACAATTGTATAGAGATGTAGAATAATTTCTAAATTCATATTTCAAGTGTCCATTCCAGAACAATGAAAATACTTAATTTGGATTGATGGAATTAGTCAATAAATCAATTCAATTCCTTATCTCTTGATAATATCGTATTATCAAGAGCGTTGAGGAAATGCAGGACTTTAATTTTATTACATAAATAAGCAACAAACAAACATATTGTGTGAACAAATGGCTAGAACTTTTAGAGCTCGAGAATTATAGAAACAATTAACATCCATCGATTTAAAACTACTGTATTACGGAGTCAGAAAAGAAACTGCTAATGCTCTTTTATTTTCTTTCATTATAAACGTTACAGACTACAAAACCGAGTAATTTTAATTACTTCCCAAATAGGCCTAATAATATTCTCTTAGCTACAGTACAAAGCCTAATGTTGAATAAGTTTTTAAGAACTCTGTTCTTAACTGCATGCCAGTTGGAAAACGTAACTTGCTGTGCTTCTAAAACAAAATCTAACTATTTTTTAAAATATTGGAAGCTCTTATTTATTTAAAAGATTTCATGTCAGCAGATGTATTCTCTAATTTCAAAAAAGCTAATTAAATCAATTCTAAAACATCTTTACTGTCATTTGTATTATTTCAACCGGACTAGTAACTCCATCTTTCAACTCACAAGTAAAGTACCCGAAGTGAGGACTCGAGTTGCTCATCAAGTGATACCTTAAATTGAAGCTAGTGACGAGTATAGTACACCTGTGAAATCCTAGCTGCAGAGCTCCAGAAATAAAAAAGGTTATGGCGGGTGAAAGCTCAAAGAGAAAGCGAATTGTATTGAAACGTCACAACGAAAGGCAGAACAAAAGTCAGAAGGACATGGTTTTGAATTGAAATGCGATTCATTTGAAGGAAAGAGGCACGTACAAAGTACTACACATTGATACAATCAATATGTAAGTCGTCAATGAAGGCGTGTGATAAGCAGATACTTTGCTCACAATGAGCACACTTGACAAAAGAGATGTTCTCACATGAGGTCTTGTAACACTCGTCACGTATATTAGAATCAAAACAATAATCCAATGGAGAAATCCAGCGCTCGCGCTCCTCATCCAAGTAGCCGCTTTTGTAAGACGCAAACCTGATCATGTTACGAAATCGTGAGGCGCTGAATTGGAAGAGCGTGAAGGACTGCATTCGTAAAATGTTATCCCGATGCCAGAGATTAATTTCCGAGGAAGCGATAACTGTGTCAGTAATGAACCTGATAAATGATTTATATGGACGGAAGAAGTAAACATCAAGTGGTTGGATGAAACCAGTGCAACCACCAGGAATTAAACGTTTGAACAGTGTTATATGATTAGGGCATAATTCATTTGATACGTTATCATCGTTATTTGCACTCCATGAATTCAACAAAAGAAAAACTTTATCACGATCGGCAGGCAGGCTATTCCAGAATACAGAATAAAACTCTTTTAAATCACTTTTGTTCATGTTTGCAGTCTTTCCTGGATGGGACACTATGTTATCGGGATCTTTTTGCTTATTTCCTGGAAATTGACCACTGGATTCGGATACAAGAATGTATATCGGACGCAATATTTCACCATCCATGGAAATAACCGGCATGATCATATATGAATGAGTAGTATCACTGACTGATCCAAATGCACCTCTTACAACCACCGTACCTTTAGTCCTATCAGTTCTGTATGCATGGAGTTCCTTGTCAAATCGACTTTGATCAGCATTTAATACTTGACGAGGATTCAGGTCTTCTAGTAACATAAGTTATTTCATGGACGTAATAAATGTCGTAGATAAGTGATTTAATTCAGCTACTTTTGATTTCCACGTTTTGCTAACCCTATGCGTGATAGAACGACTGACGATATTGTTTCTCTTTTTAAAATTAGACAGCCAGTGACGAGATGCCTTGAATTGTAGAATATTATCCGGATACTTTACTTATCTGAAGAGCACAAAAGCAAAGAGTCCTGTCGTGTATAATTGCACATCTCTCGACCATTTCTTTGAATTTATCGTGAACTGCTGCATTAAGTTTCTTATAACTGGGTTTTTGCTTTTTTTCTCATATTCAAAGAGGATGTTTTTCGATTGAATTAATCTATACTGTGACTTGACAGATGGAAATTTCCTTCGTGTCTTTTCCGGGATCTCATTGTGTGTCCAAAACATGTAAGCTGCTTCTTTATAATCATCGTCCAAGATGTTTTTTTGTTTTTATGTCGAAGGCTGATATTCTTCACCTGAAGAAGCTACAGGTGTCGGAGACTCTTGATGTGTTTCAGAACCTTGCTATGTACTTGGCATTTCCTCATCAAAGACGTCATCACCGTAGTCTCCATCATCGCTTTCATCATTGTCACCAGCAAATACAAGAGTTCTAACTTCTATGATTTCCATCTTGTCCTCAAGTATCTCCACTATTTGTTTGTACAATGAATCTTCATACCTATTCATTCTCCTATTAACAAATCCATATTTCTCATACAGAGCATGAACGATAGCACCAGCTTCCATTTTCTGGAACGAAAAGAAAAAAGAACTTTTATTGATGTCAATAACAGGAGCAAACATGCACAAGGACGGACATTCATACACGAATAAAAGAAAGCGGGATATCAGGCAGAGAGCGGGATAGATTCTACACATTACATTAATTGGGAGCAACTTACGACGTATTACCATTGGGATAATCAGCAAAACATTAACATCACAAGCAGCTAAATTCGCTTTCTATTTGAACTTTGACCCGCCATAACCTTTTTATTTCTGGAGCTCTGCAGCTAGGATTTCACAGGTGTACTATACTCGTCACTAGCTTCAATTTAAAGTATCACTTGATGAGCAACTCGAGTCCTCACTTCGGGTACTTTACTTGTCAGATTCTTTCGGACATGACAAAAGATTGTGTACAAAAGCAGTTCTTAATTTAACGGCATATTTTATTCACACAACAGACCGCTATGTTACACAGACATCCCGTTAACGAACAGATTTTGAAGCAATAGCAGCTTCAGTTTGATTTCGAGAAGTGTTTGAAAAGCTCCTGTGATCAATATTTGAACCGAAGCTTAAATACTATTTAAGATATCCAAAAAATAGTTCTTATCATCTTGCTCATTACTCATCTTGTCTTTGCCATCTTGGCTAATTGAACCACACTAAGCAATTTTAATGGTCTTTTTGAAACGCTATAGGTGTCAGCAGTAGCATTCATTGACTATCACATGACAATAAAATTTCGAGGTAGTCCTGTGAAAACCTAGCAGCCTAGATAAACTCCTAATCTTTGCTAAACACAACATTTTGAATTTTCAGCACTGAAGGAATAGAATCACATCACTTCGCTGTACTTTCCAATGACCTCGAGCAATCATTTGAATAAAGAATTTAATAAAGGCCTATTAAATTGAACACGTTAGTAATAACTGCATGCTGATATCTCTTCTCATTTCAATGTTCTCTTTCTTCCATCATTTAGCGTACGTGCACTAATATAATTAACACAGTAAAATGAGGTGAGTGGGATCAAAGAAAAATATGGTTGATTTAGCAACTCTTGGTGGAATAGAAGAAAATTTATTTCTCTTGAAAATAGTACGGTGGGAACAAGTTATGTTAGTAGTTTCTTCGTCCTGAGGTTGTAGAAAATTGAGGTGAGTAGTTGAGAATTTAAGCTCTTTAAAGTGACCACACCCGGAACTAAATTTTGCTTTAAGTTTTGTTTATACGAAAACAAGAAATTGCTTTAACAGCAAATTACGTGAGAGTTTGCTTTATGATGTCTCAAACCTACATGAATGTCTATTTTTTCCCTGACGATACTGTTAATTTTAAAATAAGGGTTCCGGGTGTGACCAAATTAGTAAGTTCCGGGTGTGACTTGCTTCTTCAATGTGATTTCTTCCTGTTAATTTACAAAGAACGAAAATAATTTAAAGCCTGAGTGACAAACATTTGAAGTAAACTGAACCGCGAAATTTTGGGTTACTCATTATAAGAATTTCACCAGAATTAGCCGGCGATGAGTGAAGTTTTCAGTTTTCCTTCGGTTTTATATTATTTATAGGTTTCAGACCAATATCAACACGCAAAATGTTACACGTCAGGTTCAGTTCTCTACGGCAGACTTACAAAGGCAATGTCTTCTCACAAAATGTACATTTAAATTTCTTTTAGAGGATATACAAAAAGAGGGGATGTGAAATCTTCATTTCTTCTTAATAGACATGTCTATATAGACTCAGTATTTAGTTCTGCTTACAGTTCTCTTCAAGAACGAGTAGGTCATATTTTTAACATCGGATTGAGTTAACTGAATTACGCTCTTCATCTCAACAAAATGAGGTGTTAAAATGTGTTGATTTTTTGTCCGATAACTGTTCGGCTCAGTTCAAAAATCAATGCTCGTTGTCAAACCTGTGTTTCTAGAAAGAAGATCTAGGCATCATAGCAACTTGGTCTTTCTCCGCAGCATCCCACAGGAAAGGATCAGTTAACGAAGTTGGTGGAGCTGTTAACAGATCAGTTTTGAATGTTGTTCGTTCAAACAGATTTTAAACTGATAACGCAAATTCATTTACAGTATATACTAATCCAGCAATGATAGTTATTTGCTGCGTTCTGGTTATGAAGGAAGAAATGCAAGCCGAAACCCGACGAACGTTGGAAGAATTTTTGAAGTCGCTCCACGTGTTCTACAGCGATGACTCATTCTTCCTTACTGCAGGAAGAACCATTACTTCAGCAACCAAAATCCTTGTTGTCTTCTCTACTTCTCCCATCAGAAATGTTTCGATCTTGGACCTCGCAGATGTCTACTCAGATTCTAACAAAGAGTCAGACGAAGAAGTTGATTCTCGTTCCATTCCTTCAGATACTGAAATAAGTGAAGATGATTTGCAAGCAGTTGTATTCATGCTGCTGGAATTCCTTAGTGACAAAACTAACACGAAGAAACATTATGTTTGCGTTTGCCAGTCCGGCGCCTCTAGAGCTAAAATGATTAAAGTGATATTTCTTGAGTCTTTTGGAGGATCAAATTCGAAATACACAGCTGGCAATAAAGAGTGGCACAGTTTTTGAATGAAATTAGAATAATTTCTCCTCAACAAGTTGAAATGCAAGACTTAGACAGGATGGTTGTATACTTTTAAGGAAGTTCCTGTGTAAAATAGGGTCGCCGGAACAAGCGCGAAACGGAAGTAACGCGAACGGAACAAGCGCGAAAGGAAGTAGAGCGAACGGAATAAGCGCGAAACGGAATTAGAGCGCGACAGGAACAAGCGCGAAACGGAATTAGAGCGACAGGAAAAAAACGCGAAACGGAACCAGAGCGACAGGAACAAGCGCGAAACGGAACTAGAGCGACAGGAACAAGCTTGAAACGGAATTAAAGCGACAGGAACAAGCGCGAAAGGAACTAAAGCGAAAGTTTCGCTCTTGTTCCGCGACCACTGTAAAATATTGCGTTAAAAACATTGTCATTTTTGTGAACCCACTATCATACTTTACCTGAAGGATCAATTAACGATTTAATATTAGAGTACACGACCAGTTTAAAATTTAGTCATTTTTTCTACAAATAAATTGATAGACTCAGAGTTAAATTTAAGGTGATAAATTAGTTACCTTTTAGAATTTACTGATTTTCTTTGTTTAATAATACATGTAAGACTTTCTTTATATTGTTTTTTAATTGCTTTCTTACGTACTTACTTACTGAATGGCTTACGGAACTCGCAAGTAACAAACGTTCGTGATCAAGATCTATCCTGGGCAAGATCAAGCCAGTTTTCATCACAAACACCTACTTTTCGAAGATCCCTTTTAATATTGTCTTCTTAACGTCGTCTCGGTTTTCCCAACGGTCTCTTTTCCTCCGGCTTTCCAATCAAGATGAAATATAATCTTCGTTTTCACCCCATCCGAGCTACATAGCCAGCCCACCCTAGTCGTCGTGATTTCATTATTCTTACAACATCCGCTGAGTCGTACAGTCTGTGTTCTTCATTATGCAGTCTCCTCCGTTCTCCAGTCATCTCGTCGCGTTCAGGCCCGTATTTCTTTCTCGAAACCTTATTTTAAAACACTCGTAATTTATGTTCATCTGCTGGGGTCGTATTCCAACTTTCACAGTCGTAAAGTATTACCGACAGTATAACCGTTCTGTATATTTTCAGTTCCAACTTCCTTGATATTAATCGCGATGTTAGGAGTTTCTGGACTGAAAATAAACATGCGTTGCCCGATACTAAACAACTTTTTATTTCTTCTGTTACCTCGCTTTTGCTTGTTAGTGTATATTCCCAAGTATTTAAATTTGTTTACTTTTCTATGTTCTCATTCTTAATTATTAAGTACCCATTTCCGTTATTCCCTGTGTTTCGGCTTGTTATCATGTATTTTGTTTTCTCTATGTTTACCTGTAAACCTATCTCATCGCACGCTTCTACTAAGACATCGGTGTTACTTTGTAGTGCATCTATATCTTCTCCTATTAAATCTGCATCTTCCGTGTATACAAACAGTTGATTCAATTCATTCAACGTTAGTCCCTTTTTGTCCCCTTTAATTTTTAAAATCGCATATTCTAACGCGAAGTTAAACAGTAGTGGTGACAAGGCATCACCTTGTTTCAATCCGTTGCGAATGTTGAAACTATCTGACATATTATTACCTACCCGTACTCTGCTTATGGGGTCGCTGAGACACATCCTCACAAGTTGAACATGTTTTCGGAATTCCAAATTGTACCAAGATACGATACAGCTTTTCCCTTGTAATGGAATCATAAGCCTTATTAAAATCAATGAATAGCTGTTGAACAGTCCCATTGTATTCCCATCCCGATTGTTTTCTTACTGAAGACTAAGCTAAATTCACCGAGAGATAGATTCAGTTTACTTTTCTTTGAAGAGAGGCATTTCATTTAACTTTACCAAGTAAAATTTCACACTTGGTAATTTCTCAAATTACAAGAGTTTGAGAATATATATAATTCAAAGTACGGTGTTAAAGGAATGCGGCTCCTCTTTTGCAATTGTTTTCGCAAACTCTCAGGTACGTATGTTTGTACTAAACCGAGTTAATATGTAAGGTACTTCACAGAGGTCAGATCCGGAACTTTGAACGATCACACCCGGAACCATTTTAAAATTTCGTAGAGTAAATTATAAACATGCTTTTTCGAAGATATGCACATCATACGAAAGCTTGCAATCTCTTCTTTACTCTGAAATGTTTTGTTGATTACAAAAGTGAAAATATTCACAGAGGTTTGCGATTGACGAATGGTATATGTGGTTTCAGCGCCGGAGTGAGTCACACCCTGAACGCAGTTTCTTTTTTTTTTTTGTACGAAATTAAATCTGAGTTGAAAGCCGAGCTTTGAAGATAGTAGGATACAAACATTCTGACATTGAAACAACAACAGGAACTAGTTAACAGTCCTTGATTTTTCTAATACTTAGCTTTCTAATGTCAGACTGTCACACCCGGAACTCTGGATTGGCCGATAAGAATATACACTAAATCGTCACCTTGAAACCAGAAAATACTATGTCTACTTTTGCTTCTTTTGAGAAAAAATATTTTTAAAGTTTGAAGTTCCAATTAAAGTCTGTATAAAGTCATTCCATTTCTAGCATTTCTAGTCACTTTTAGGTCATTTTGTGAGATACTATTTTGGGGGGTTGATGCCTTTCAGTACAAGGTCTTTGACTGCAGTGTTAACTCCCTTTGGCCAAAAAAGTTGACATAGTACCTTCTGGTTCCAAGGTGACGAAATATGTGAAGAATAATAGAAAGTATAAAATCTTAAATCCAAGCGGGCAAGTGGCCCCTTGATTCGCTCCTTGCCGACGCCCTTGCTGCCCACAAATATTATCTCTTTGAAACGATAAACTTTATCTCAATTCTTATAAAAATCGTTTTAGTTATACATACATCAAACAGTTCGGCATAACAAACTAAACACAATGCATACATACAATCTGAACTTCTCTCTGCAGTACACGTCTCTTTTTCTGATTAACACAATATGGCGGACATATTGTCGGGATCCTTACAATGCGAGATGCAGGGCCACTAGTTGCACATCTGCTTCAGGACTGTACACCGGAACATGTTTCGATGTTGTCTCCGAATGTATAGAATAGCATTCCATTTTGGTGTGTCCAGTCTCAAAAAAATTGTGTTCAATGGTTTGCAGAGCAGGATGTTGTTTCATAAGAAATATGCATATACCTGAAATAATGAGAGTTCTTTTGTTGACCCACACAACTCTCTGATATCATACAGACTGCACGTATCTCAGAGAGGGCGTCATCACGTAATGATAGACAAAGAACATTTCAATTGTTCCTCTCTGCCCTTGAGTTTCATCCCAGACATGAAAGTTTGCACATTCGTGCCTTTGGCATTGTATATTCTAGTTTGAACAGACCTGCGTAGCTACGCCACGTGTTTTTGTGTGAGAGTTTTCATATTTTTGAAGATACTGGACAAATGACAAACAATAATGAAATTTTGAAAAGCGGCCCCAACAATACTTACGAATATACGCAGCGTAGGTATGGAGCAGAGTTGCCACCCGTCCCGATTGTTCAAACTCACGTGCTCATGTCCCGCGTCCCGATTTAATGTTCGTCGGGACTCAAATTGTCCCGATTTTTGTATTTATAGTTAAAACATAAATGACATTTTATAATTTGATATTTTTAATGGTACAGGCATAAATCTATACTTACTATTTCTATCTGACATACAAACACGATTTTTTTTATTTCTTTGCTTCGTTAGGCTTAACACACGGTGATACAGTAATTCTATTGAAAGTAGTTCCTCCTTCCTATGCATGTTCTTCATTTCTTAAGCACAAAATATTCAGTACAAGATGACACCCATATGTAGTAGAGCTGTCAGAAAACATTTTATCTTTGAGCGTTACTTCCCTCTGAATGTTAGTCATTTGTTTGTTACTTTGAAAAGGCACGACTCTTTTCAGTGTTTTCTATAAGTTTAAAAGTATTAAAACAAAAATTCTGGTACACACCAAATTCAGAAGAGCGAGGCTCCGCTCGATTTGAACGAAATATTTCATCTTAAGGAAGCGGAAAGAGGTACGTACCACTTTTTTAGAGCGGATTTGCCTCGGAGAAAAGATGATAAATTTCCGCTGAAAAAAGATGGGATCTATACTATCTTTTACGGGATGCAATCTTTTCTGCATGAATTTTCATTTATTGACATGAAGCTTTTGTCTTTTGAGCACGAAAACGACCCAATAAAATGCTGAAAATGTAAAAAGAACCCGAAGAAGCATTTATTCATAAACAGTAAGACAATAATGTTCTAATGAATGAGAAGGAAAAAAAAACTTCACCTCGGGGAAATTGAGCCTGTAAACTCCAGGCCAGCAATACAACGTTCTATCCACCAAGCTGGTCGGGCAACTGCGCGAGAACATCTCCAAAAGGTTTTTTTTGTCCCATCAGGTATGTACTTGGGAACAACGTTCAAAGTTTCCTTGTACGCTTATTCCTGATGTCTTCCGGTACATTGTTGTCACTGAGAAAATATAAGATCTTCTGTTGTCATTTTTAATTAAATGATATTAACTTATTTAGCGTTGAATATAGCGCTGGGGGATTTGTTCTTATTATTATGGCAGAGTATGCTAGTAGATCTTCATTTTTCGGGAACCTTCGCGGTAACAAATAGCGCATATCAAACTTGAGTATTACCACGTGAATCAGTGTAAAAAGATAAAAAATCGTCCTTTCAAGTTTGAAGAAAAAATTACACCCGTAAATCATCGGAATCCCATCTAAAAATCACATTTACTATCCTAAATGAAAGTGTTCAGTTAGAAAACACTCTTTTCGATTAAAATTCATTTCTTTATGAAAACACTTTCTCATCGAAAAAGGTGAATAATTCAGCTCTTCTGATTTAGTGTGTAAGTTAGTTATTAAAAATTGTTGTGATCAAAAATGGCCTTTAGGATCTTTAATTGAACTTACATAGACTTTAGCTATAAAGTATGTCCATGTTCTATTTTCCCTGAGTGTACAAAGAAATTTATTAATCACCTCTAGTGTACAACTGAAATATTGGTAATGAGTACACGTGCTAATTTGTTGTGATATAGAAATTGATTATTAGGGAAATCTGGATCCAGAAGTAATTATATTTCTTATTGACAATAAGTGTGTTTTGTATTTAATGATAATTAATTATGAAATATCTTTGTTTAAATATTTTTTTGATATTGTGTTCATTTAAAAAACTGGTTTGCAATGGTTTAGATTTGAACTGTTAAAAGCGTCCACTACAAGGAAAAAGCAACGAAAATTCAGCAGTTGGAAAGAATGTGAAAGCAGGATTGGAAAGAGTCGTTCTTTTGTGTTGACTGAGCCAGGAGAAGCTGGCAGGTGGATGAACTTGTGTTCTTTTTTTTTTTTAACTCTCCGAAGTGGACTGCAAGGAAGACTATTCAGAAATGTTGTGGTAGTGGCTATTTGACAATAGGTGGCGTTTTGGTTTGCCAGATGATATAAATACCTAGCAGGTTCTAGGCTCGATGCTCAAGAGGAAGAACATGCCAGACTACCATCACGTTTAGATCAAAACTATACACTGCGTCTCTGAGGGCGAAGCGCTGCCCAAAGTACTTATTGACTTTGAAAATAATAAGACAGAATCAGCACGGAGCTGTTGTCTTTAACTTTAAGGGGGCATGAGCGGGTCTCAGGGAAATTGTAGCTCTGCGAAACAATTTGATTCAAATGAATGCTTCAAGGTTTTATGGCACTGGACTTGTATTTTCTTTTTTATGAAATCTTTTGAGACTTATAAGTTGAGGTTACCAAGCAGTCTGGATGATTAACGTCTAATTGAACCAAACCAAGGCCTCGTGGACGATGCGTCGAATTCCAATTGGAGTTGTGGTATTAGATATTGCAGGGGGGGAATAGTTTTGAATGTGCACCTGGACAAGTGCAAAATGTCCTCGTAAGTTTCGAGAGTTGTAAGAAATTGGTTCATTAAGCGATGCAAAAGATTTTCTGACGTCGAGTATTCTCGTTTAATTACTTTGAGACCTTTCGTGAAGGTTCAGTCACATAAAATTAATGAAGGAGGAAGACTTTATTTAAACTCAGGGAAGGAAGTTGTTTGAATCTGATAAGATAATTGTGTTGCTTGCAATTCTGTATTAAGATCTGTATTAAGTCCAGCCTGTACCTTTGAAAGAAATTCGTTCAAGGAAAGTTACAGAATATTGTTAAATTGTTATGAAAAAGTTAGATGTTTTAATTATACAATAAGTTTGATCGGCGACTACCAAAGTCTTTTAAATCTAGTTCAAGAAGTCTACTGTCAAGTAATCACTAGATTCCAGAGAAATTCGTCGTGTATTGAATCGTTATTAATTTACAATATATGTGTTAATTGTTTTCGATATTTTGATTTCGATTACAATTCCTACCTCTGCTGCTATAAAGAGTTCTTTCTTTCTGTGAGTTCTTCTAGCAGTCTCTGCTTGAATTCTGGATAAAACCTTTAGGGATAATTGCTTTACAAAAAGCTTTAGAAAGAGAAATAATATTTAACAAGAAAGGAAAGTCACGTCTTATAATTATATATCATAAAACTTGTTCGCCCGTATTCGTCACATCGTTTAAGTTCCGGCGTCACGAAACAAACAAACAAACAAACAAAAAAAAAAGATAAAATGTATATAACAAAGTACAGGTTGAATTCAAAACTAATTTTACATCTTGTCTACAAGCTAAGGTAAAATTCTAATTATACGGCTCAAGTCATAAAATTTTCCTAAGGTCATACTCCTGGAACTATCTTTCTTATTGACAAGGTGGAGAAGAATTTTTATAATGTGATTATAAACGTCTTTGTGAAATAACAGGGTTCCCACTCAAACTAAATAATTGAATTCACGGCTTTTTCACTGTTTTCACGATCCAGAATATTTCAATTTCACGGTTAGAAAGTTTATAAAAATAACCTTTACTGACCGCACGACGACAATAAAAACCGACCGGTGCGGGAACGAAGCGTGGGCAGCCCCCAATGCATAGCGCGGCGGTCGGTACGTAGCAGTGGAATAATTAAACTTACTCTCGTTCAATCTTACGATGTCAACTGTACATACAAAGACATTAAGAACGCAATTTCAAATGATAATTATAGCATGCACTTACTTTGTAAATAGTAAATTATAAAAAATATTTACAAACGTGTTGAGCTGAGGCACTTCTGTAAGACTTTTTTTTTTTTGCTTCGGTGGATTATGTATAACTGAACCTGTCTATCCTTGTAGGAGAATAAAATTACACCAACTGCCAAACGTTCACAATCTATTAACTTTTAGATTGAATGTTTACTTAAATTGTTCACATAACTTTTTGATAGGCTTATATATTTTGCTAAGCCGATGTATTGTACAAAAGCAGTTTATTGATTTTTCGTTTTTAATAGGAAAACCTTATCACCCTTTTACGTTATCTGAAGGTACATTTCCTGTAGATGTTATAAGTAACCAACAGTTTTGCTTAATAAAATGGTTTTAAAAAAGCAAATAAATTTACAAGAACTACTTACATGTCTTCAAGAATTACTTTCCTTAAGATCTGCATTTCTTCTGAGTTCGAATATTTTTTTCATCTAATTCAGGCGTCCTTTCTGTCGCGTCAGGTATAAAACTTACTTTCATTTTTTCAACTCCATCAGCTGCTGATACACTGTCACAAATCTTTATCACCGCCACTAAACTTCCTTCCTTCAAAGTTTTCATCTATACACTCTTTGTTTACAGAGAATCCCCTTTCAACTGAGGTGTTCCCGTCAGACAGTGCAAGGATGAATTGAATGACAGACCTCAAATCTTTATACTCCTCTGGACCTTCCACACTTATCAACTCTCTAAAAATATCAAGTCGTTTTTCCTTCCTTTTATACTTTATACATTGTTCCAAAACAGATTCACTTGAGAAAAGTTTGAGGTACTGTTATTTCACAGCATCTGCCTTTATGCCTGTAATCCATTTTTTTGCAATCAGTTCTTCTAAGCATTTCGTAAGATGTTTTTCACCTGCACTGTTGTTAATGACACTAGGATCTAAGCATGTGATGGCTTTAGACAATGGATAATTAATTGGTAATTTTTCGATAATTCTTTTAGTCATGGAGAGGATTGCATCCTTTGCATCTCTCTTCACGTTAAACTTGACTAAATCTGTATTTGTTGCACAGATATGAGAGCATCTTCGGTGGCAAAACCCAAATCTAAGAGTTTGATTGAGATAAGATTGCTGGATGATAAATCCACTTTGTCAATTTGATTCCTTACATTGTCCAGATGGTCCTTTTTACCACTTTCTCGACAAGAGTCAAAAGTAATGAGGTAATCTCATTATATAAAGCCATAAGCGCATCACTCTGAAATTATCTCAGAAATGGTTCAAACAAACCACAAACTGACTTAAAGAATGCCAGTTTGGCTGGCAAGTGCTTAACATTCAGTCTCTCCTTAACCACTAAAAACTGTTGGATCCTGGCTCCTTTTTATCCTTCACTACAACATCAACACAATTTTTGACGCAAGTCAGTATCGACATCGCTCTTTCAGCCATCCGACCGTTCTCCAACCATCTGACAGCACAGAACTTCAATGAAAAATGTCAGACGTGCTGTGGTGGGTGAAGTCGGCTCAGAGATGCAGCGAATCTTTAAACAGAGTGTACAACGCCCTGAGAAACCCTACTACGTCTTATTTTGTTGTGTTCATGACTGATTTAAAGACACCATGTGGCACGTGGAGGTCACAACCGCCAATGTGTAGCACAGTAGGGCTGTTTGGAGAAACTGAAATATCCTGCTGAAGATCATTTAACAATTTTATGTTAAGAATCATAACTAGTATGAACTATAGAAACTTGTATGATTTTGTTCATAATTTCAGGTAAAATAACATTTTAATGCCTTGAAGATCTGATGACTGGAATGTCTTTAAAATCATCAGATATCAGTTTCTTCTTTAACTTAGTAATTTTTTTTATTAATTTGAAAATTTTCTAGATCTTTAAACTTTGATAACGAAATTCACGGCTTATTCCAGTTTTTTCCCCACGGTATACAAAATTCACGGCTTATTCACGGTTGACTGGGGACCCTGAATAATAAATAAGGAAAAGTACAATATATTTGAGCTAAATCGGTAGTAACTTTAAACTTCAGTAGAATTCCAGGATGGCTATCAAAACCGGTAAACGTTTTACATTGAAGTCTTTCGGACCTCCTATGTACTAATACCCTCAGAGCCTGTCCCGATTTTTCCTAAACAGCAAGGTGGCAGCCCTGGTATGGAGGACTCTGAAGCGCATACGTGCTTCAAGAATAGAAAAATAATTCCGAATGGAATTAGGCGTATTGTATACGTACGTGGCATTATTACAATCCTTGCAAGTTGCACCTACAATATTCAGAAACTGCACTTATCTCAAAATGTCAAATTTTGCCCATTCGCGGTTTTCACATTGGATCAAAGATATATGGAGTTACTATGAAACAGAAAAGGTCCATACAACTACAACTACTTAACAAAAACTCTGTTGACCCGTAAGTAAACATCCTTCCTAGAACAGACATATAGATCAACACTACCAGTGTCGGACTGGATCCTTCTAAAGGGTACAGACCTTGGATTCCAGAGAGCGCATAATATTCTGACGAACTAAAAAAAGTAGTTAACATGTTAACTTTCTTTATACGTTTCCACCCAAATGCTTCATTGTGATTGTAGTAGGTATATCTCTGTTTTTATTATATCATTTGGATGACCCCTCAAGTAGGATGCCACATTGATTTAAAATAAAGTATATAAGCGCAGTAGAATCCAATAGTATTCATGAATAATAAAGACAATAATGTATGTAATGAATATTCATTTCAGCGATTCTTGCAAAATAAAAGCAACGTTACTTTGCAATGGGGTGAGTGTCTTCTAAAAAAAATAATATAATATAGAAATTCTACGTATGCAATTGTATTACTCAGAATTGCTTACGTCCGTACCAAATCTACATACATTATTACATTATACAAGTATCTGAAGAAATCTGATTAGTTAAAGGACAAAATGGTGCCAACGCTTTCGAAATTACTTAGGTGATGTCACCTTTACTGTCAGTACGTGGACAATAGAAGAGAGCAATTGTATATGGCAGTGCTTGTAGTTATTATAAACACGTAAATAATAATCAGTATATCTGAAATGCACTGTGGTAACATCTTCTGAGTAGTTTCGATGTTGCTAACTTCAACGATAGTACTCAAATATTGACTGCCCTAATTGTTTAATATACATCCCTCACAACAATTACTAGCCCTAATTAACCAACAAGAAAGATTTGCAGTGAAAATTTTAAAATATCCTCCTCGATAAAATAACTTGTCAAGAATCTGATCTGATTTTCTCCTAAAATCCAAAGTCTGTAAAAAAAATAACACTGAGTAGGATTACAACATTTCCTCCCTGAAATATAGTCTAATTACTGTTTATTGAGGAAACACAACTCGAAGAAAGTATCTACTAATGAAAACAAATTATCAACTCAGACAATTTTCTATACTAGGATCAGACCTATAAGCTAGGTTATTACACTGTTAGAAGTCGCTTCACTTGCTGACTTTGTTATCAGAGTTTGTTCATTATCATATACCACAAGTTTATCTCTCTCGTGTTTCATTATAAGGAACACTTCCAGGTTGTTGTCTAATAGGTTAGAGCACAGTCTCATTTTCATCACTTAAGCTTTGAAAAGCTCGTTCACAACTTACTTGGGTTAAAGGTACTGTGAGTAAATATTAATAAACTTCACTAAGTTCTGTTTACAAGAGGCAGTGTATATTGTAGTCATAGATGACTTTATGTGCACAACTTATGCCAATCTTACAAGGTTCTCGGAACCAACATGTTTTTATTGTTTCAGATTCCTCTGACATTTCAATTTCTGAACCTATGTCTATGTATTTAATGTATTCTTCTCTCAATCAGGCCAGTTTTCGGCAAACGACTGTAACTACTAAGTAGTTAATTTCTCTTTGTCAATATTAGGCACTAAGTCGCGTATTTTGTCTAAGGCTCAGGGAAACTCCTTGGATCAGAACAAGCAATGGTCAACAACATGTTCATCTGATCTTCAAATCCGATGTTCGTACATTGGTTAGCTTGTAAATAACAACATTAAAAACCTTTATACGGAATATATCCTCTTGGGAGAAGTCTTTTTCATCATACTCTGTCAAATCTCCCAAATGATAGGTGTATCAATTATCTATTTTATTGTAATGATTTTGAATAAAAGAACTACGAAAAATCATTACAGCTAAATGTAATGACAGACTACAGTTGACATTATTGCACGATTCAAAATGTTGGAAATAGAATTCTATAAGTTTTCAAACTGGTAATATGATTTTAAGGATCGGGAAGGTGTTATGATTTTGAATACTAAAAGAAACTTTATAGCCACAACTATACCACTATAGTTCTAAAGGAAAGAAATTTTTGGAGAAGTCCATTAGCCTCGTTGCATACTTTTGAATTGAACTTTCAATCATACGAAACGACATAACCAATTTCACATATACCGTTTCTGGATATAACTGTCTTGAGGACTTGTATCCATAATTAAGTTCATTAAAATAGGCTGAGAAGGCTTATACACTTTGCTTTATTATAAAACAAAAACACACAGTAAGAGTTGCAGTTTTGGTGTTCTATCAACGCCTTTCCCAGACAAAACACGAATCAACACTCAAGTTATACACAGAAACTGTAATGCTTCCCGTGTTTTTTTATAATATTATAAAGTGTATAAGCCTTCTCTCTATTTTAATTTACCGTTTTGGGTTGCGATGTGCTTTTTGCAACCTTGATTTCAAATCAATAATGCATGTGACAAACATTTTGGTTGTTACATCGCTTCCTGATCTCCATCTCGTGGCTCCAATGGCTACTACACTTACTCTAGGGTTCTGTTTCAAATACACACATAGTCTCGTATGAAGAGCTCGAAATGGACCGGAGCAGACTGGAAAGCCCTGTAATCTTCCTGTTCCGTCTCGCCATTGTAGTAATCATAGACAAAATAGTACAAATGTGAACAACGATAGAATTCGTGAAAATTTCGTGGAAGTTTCCATTTCGACCCCTGCTCGTGTGTGAGTTCCTGAGAAACACCTGTGTCTGCTGTAGTAAACGAAAAGATGTGGTTGCTGTTAAACACCGAGCAGTATATGATATTACGAGCTTCAACACATGTGCATATAGCACCAAATATGAAGATGGTTTTGTATCCTTGATTCTGGATGAGAGGCCACTATACTAGTAAGGTATATGATTGAAGCACATGTTTGAAGCACCATCGAATGCTTTGCTATGTTGCAGTTTTGTACAGCAAGTCTGATAATATTGAAAATGATCAGCGATATATTGACCAAAGACTTTCCTGTGAAATGCACGATCACGAAGCAAATTTAAACACCAAAACTACTCAGTATCGATGAAATAATCGTGATAACAGTGGTTCCATATCATAATGTATTTTTTCCTTCTTTAAATCCAAATAATACCATCCTATTGTTTTCATTCCTTTGCAAAAAATGGCACTAAGGAATCTAACGCGTCATGGAAGGTGCAAAAGTTGGTCTGCTCCAGGACGCACCGGCGGGCTAGTCCAAACCTGAATATTATTCACTTGTGACACACTTATGGCCAAACTAACAGAAACGGAACAATATATACCAATAATCGGTCGAATTCATTTCGTCGACAATCATTTTGTCGACAGATCATCTTGTCGACACCACTTTGTCGACAGATCATTTTGTCGACAGGTACGTTTCGTCGACAG
>JAGDQP010013385.1:0-21970 GCA_022664845.1 Lepisma saccharinum
AGGTTTATCTGTTGATAGAATTAATATTATCGCAGTATTCCGGAACTTACGTGAGAATTTTTGTTTACAACGTATTGAAATTATCAAAGTAGTTGTAAGAGAAAGTGTTATTCTCTTACACTTATGTACGCGTACTTAGGAAATTATATATTGTAAACTACTTCCAGCATTCATGAACAAAACAATATTACATGTTTGCGCTTTGTCAATATACTTCCACTTAGGATAAATATGAATTATTTATACATCGATAGATCATGTCGGTGAATCATAAATTACTAATTGCCATAAGAATAATATTCCTTTATATGAACCACTATAAGCTGTGAATAATCGCATATAGCAGACTATAACTTTTAGAGGAAATTAGCGGTGAGAAGGAAACCTCCTGCACGAATTACTTTCAAGAGCGCATATGTGAACAAAATTAGCATATAAAGACAAATTCACATTATATTTTACATATATAAATGACCAAGTTTCATTAGTATAAAACAACGGATAACTCCAACAGGCTGTTCACTGACTAACATTTATGGCCAACATCAATATCGCTTATAAAACCCTGCTCGTGCCATGTGAGTTTGAGGTGAACAAACACCAAGTGCATGGTTCATAAATTTAATTTCGCTTATCATCGGGACTGCAAGATGTAATAATGATACAAACTCTTCCTGAAGAGGACAGTTTGAAATACTTGTTGATCTACTAAACTGGGTCAACGAGCTGATGTCTACAGCTATCCTGAAAGAACTATAGAAAATGTAGAATTGTTCGTTTTTTGAAATTACTGAAAGCGGTAGTTTTATATAGGTATCTCGGGTCTATTTCTCAGCAGAAAAAGAAATAGTTCATTACCGTTATGAGTTGCAAGATTTCCGCCTTCAGTCGATAGAGTGAAGACTGAAAAAGAAAATATCGCAAATCATAATCGTGTTGTTCTGTTTTAACTTCCCCCTTCTGATCAATGTAACACATTTATCAAACCATACAAAAACAAATATTGCCTATAATGCGATCTTCCAATGCCTGTACATTCAGTGCAATATGCACAACCTTAAAGCAGAAATCTCCATGGACCTGCCGGAGCTGAACGACATCTTGGGTGAGGCCGGCAAGGTAGCAGTGCGGTCCACGACTGTAGGCCAACAACTCGAAGGTCCCGGGTGAGAGTCCCGGCAGGGGAATGGGTGAGGATTTTAATGACTAATGGGCGAATCGTGACGGACCGAAATCTAAAATTACTAGACTAGCCCATATAAAAATAAAGTTTACCGATACTTTGGGTGACATAAAGGTATTGAGGTTGGACGACAAGAAAACAGTAAAGTGCCGAGCGAAATAACGAGGTCTACCAAATTATAGGTTGAGAGGTGATCAGGAAGAAGGTTTCTGAATATTGCAAAAGCAGGTATTCAAATGACACTTTGCACCGTACTACGAGTAAGATATCAGAAGAGAAATAAATATATATCAGACATTAACAAGACACCGGAATCCTGACTTCAATTTGCTTGATTTGAATGAAGTGAAAAGCAATTACTAAAACAACATCGTCACACTTCTGCGTAAACTGGAATTTAGTATCAACGAAGATGTTTCATCTTATGCAGGCAGTTTATACCGAAGTTGGAAAAAGAGTTGGAATTCAGTTTGGAAGAATTGAAAGACTACTCCAACGTGCCAATTGGATTTCGCGCTCGATTTCCGGAACAGAAACCTACAAGCATTTAACGAAATAACCGAGACGCCTACTCACAAAATCAGAAAACATCCGCGAGGGTAAAGCAGAAGCCGTCACGCATGCGTCGAAGGACACATCCTACAAAACTGGTTGGAATTCTGAAAAATTATTAAAACAAATAATATAAAAGCATTGTCCGTGTTAGGACAACGAAAACTTTTTGAGAGTCAAAAACGATCTTCCAGCAAATCAAATCCTTATAATAAGTGAATATTCATCTCTTCACAAGTTTCTTCCACAAGGTTCCTAGAAAGAGAAAGAACGAGAAAGTAGCAAGCAAAACAAAATGAATCTCTAACTTTTAACCTGGCAAAGAAGAAATTAACTATACACAACGTACAAGTCTTAGAGAGCGTACTTAAATCGAATACGTTAACACTCATAATATCTGTAAAACTTTAGAGTCAGAACCTGGATAATCATTACCAGAGCGTGACATACTTTAGATGACATAAAACAAATTTACTGAAATAGAAAATAACTCTTCCAGAAATCAAAGGAAAGTGATACGGAAGCAGAGACATTTTTCATTGTATACGAGTACATACTGGTTATCTAAGGAGAAGATATTACTAATCCTTAAAATCAGAACAGAACGAAACTTGAACCCATTGTAAAGACGTGCAAAAAACAAATGTAAATGAAGAGAAGACATCATTATGAAACCCACTTACAAATCACGGGGTACTAGCCATCCTAGAGACGTAAGATTTAAAAGATGATGAATTGTTGCAACCGACACATTAAAACAGTGAAAACATAATTAAAATAAGGGAAATACTTGAAAAATAAAATTAATTTTCAGACCAATTAGGAAACAAATTGATCGGATATTGGAGTTATAAAATAAACTGGAAAACTAATAAACTCGTACAGGAATCCTCTAAATAAGTTCATAGTAACCTACTTGATGAAAGACATACAAACAAATTAAGAGATATTGTTATATATTAATTGATATTTGACAGGAGGTTTACATATAATGAGTATCAATTATATACACACCTTTACGTACAAAAACAGATAAACGTGTTATAGATAATGAGCAAGCAAGGTAAACGCACAGCCACACAGAGAACTCGTCTATACATACGAGATACATACATTGGAGGTTAATTCACTAGATTCGTAATCATAATTCATTTTCATCCTTATGTCTAGTTTATTTTGCAGCCAATTTTCAATATTACATCAAACTTTCGCTCCTCTTCTTTCTTTCTTTCGATTTCTTTTCCCCTTTCTTTCTATGATATAATTGTTTCCTTGCTCGAAAATGTTTTATCGACTCTTCACATCAGTACACATCAGTGATCAGGATTTAGTTTTACTTTGAAAGGTTATCTTAAAATTAAGAGGATGTTGGGGGTGTGATAGCGGGTCGAGGGAAAACCCTCACAATATCGTTCAGTGGCCACAGTGATGTAGAAAACGATTGAAGTCCAATGCGAGTTAGTAGGGACTAACGTTCACGGCCAAGAGCAGGCCCACGGGCAGCAAGCAGTGTAATCTTCTGCTGTCCGTGGTATATAAAAACTATATTGTAATATTTGTCTAAATTACATTTTAAAACATATTTCGAACAAGTATTACACAACCTTCTCCCGGTATTAAACTGATTAAATAAAGACAGAAATTAAGTATTTGGTAAGAGAAAAAACGATTCAGGTTTCGACACATCACACGTTAGCGGAGTACTGACCTCACAAGTAAAACATCAGAGTAGCCAAAGGAAGTGTGGACGAGCCAACAGGTAGAGCGTGTATCATTTCGGTAAAATGAGGTCTGATAAGAAACACATCAGAGACTGTTCAATTCTTGGACATGATAAAGTCAGTAATGCTGTCGCAGCCAACCTCAACATTCAGCAAGTGCGCGTTGAAGAAGCAGTTGAAGATAGCACGTGTTGTCGGTGGTTTCGAACATTTACAGACAGAGGCTGAAGCTGTCAAGATCGATCACGGTCTTCACGTTCCAATAGGATCTGTACCAAACATACAAAACAGCCCGAATTCAAACATAAATGAATTAGCAGAAACTTTCGAGGTACAGAGCTAAAAGAAGCATATAATCCATGTGTTTGGCCACAAAGTTCGATCGTTCGGTTCCACATAAGCTGAGTGCAACTCAATGGGATGGGTGGGCCGCAAACTGTTTTCTTGCTTTCCCGGAATAGAAATGAACGTTTCTAGACACACCTTGTCACGGGTGATGAGGTGCTGGTCCTGTAGACAAACGTAATGCGTCATGTATGTTACCTTTCTTAACGGCGTCGAGCGAAGTTCAGACGAAAAGTCATCCCAAGAAGATAATTGTGTGGTGGGAGTTCATTGCGTAAATTACTAGGAGATCGTGGATCTTAACCAAACAAATAATCTCAACTTCTACTGTCAACCGCTTTGTGATTTTTTTGGAGCACACTTCTGAAACTAAAAGCACTACAAGTATTTTATACAATGTGAATTTAGCTTACGTATATTAAGAAGCAAACATTTTTAAATATAATATTGATGTAAAATCTTAACTTGATCTTATATTCGAAACTTGTTCCATAATGCTAAATATGTTCCATGTCTAAATATGTTCGACAGAAAACATAAATTCTGATCTTGTAATTTAGTTTATTTTAAATACAATTTAAAAACGCGTAAACTATAACCAAACAACTCCTGAATTTTCATTGTTATAAATATACTCACAAATATATTTTTAAATCTTCTGTATTTAAAACACACAAAGGCGTACTTTAGTAGTTTAAACGTCATCTCCATAAATAAAACTGGCATTGAGTCCTCGGATTTGTAATTCATTAAAGATGTACGGCCTTTATTTTTTTTAGATATTCAGGAGAACGTGATTATGTTACATAGTGTAACGATAAATACTAGATATACTATGTATTATAGATCCTTTTTACTTCTCGTCATTCCACTTACAGTACAGTATCAAACGTACACACGTAACCCTATAATTAATTTTCAATCATACGACAGAGAGACATTTTATTATCTTACATTACCAACTTACTGGTTGAGAAAATGTTCCATAGATGGTGCATGTTAACATTTGAAAAGAAATAATTAAAATTTGTACTTATAACAAAAGTGGTACACAATCTTGTACAAATTAGATTAGATTTATTGCGCCTTGTTTACAGTCTTCAACAAACTACATTCCACTTCTTTTCTTTTCATTACTATTACTCTATATAACATTTCTTGTAATTATTAACTTTGCAAATTTGTTTATAAACGCTAACAAATTTTCGTATCTAATTTAACATAATTCTGGCGAATATTTCTATTTTGGATAAGTGTGATCTTTGTAGTCCTTAAATCGGCTCCTAGAGCCTACGTTATGACTGTATTTCTACCAGGTGATCATTAAATAGGTATCGCTGCTCAGAGAACTGTGGAGACGTAACCACTGGACAGAATGCAACCAAATGTGGTAGTATCAGATTTGGGAAGATGCAGAAGCGATTGGTGTAGAAAAATAAGATAGTTCCAATTTGCACCACCAGAGTAAATTGTGGCGCTGTATAACGCCACTGAAGTGCAGCATGGAAGAAAAACGACACGAGGGACGCTAAACGATAAGAAAGGGTGTGATGATCTCTCATGTGGGTTTTGTCGCATTGATTACTAGCCGTGGTCAGTGGCGAATTTACGGGGGGCAACCGTTTGGGCTGAAGCCCCCTGTAAATGTCGGGATCTCTTAACAAAGGACGGAAATGTTAGTCGTGCCTAATGCGCAGAAACTGCAAGCTCCCCCCACAATTCCAGTAAACAATTATTCCACAGCTCGCCTGCAGAGGAAATGGTGGTGCTGGCCAGAGCCAATCACGTGCGGTAGGGATGAAAAATGACACTATTGATGTGAAATGAAAGAAAGGCCGTAATTCAGCCCCACGTGTGACGCGTGGCATTGATTTGTAATGTTAATGAATAGCCCGTTGTGTTGTGTTGTGTTCTGGGCCATTATAACAATGTACGGTTTTGCCCGAAGGCAGGTCTGTGTCGTGAAGGTCCCTGGGCAAGTGGAAGTCATGGTGGTTTACATTGCATGATGATGATGATGATGACTTTCTAAGAACGGGACCTACAGTTTAACATGCGATCCGAACCACATGTGTCTTCACCGGCAATCGAACCCGGGACCCCTTGAGTACAAGGCAAAGAGTGGGGGAAGAAAAACAAGCAACATCCGGTCATTAGCAAGGTCAGAACAGTACACTGCTGGCGCATAGTGGCGCTCGAACTCGTTATAACTGAAACACATACAGGGGTGCGTAAGCTCCTGTAGTTTAGTTCAAGACTAGATTACGAATGGGGTAACAAGTGAACAATCATGGTGCTAACGTTGAAAGACAGAGCCTTGTTAGTGAAACTTTACTATACGTTGAATAATAGTGCTGGTGCCATTCGTGAATATCGCCGACGAAAAGGGTAACGTCGTGGTCCCATTACACCATGTGCGTTAACAAAAATGGTACGCAAGTTTGAGGAGACCGACATGTTAGGGTTACGACCAGGAAGAGGTCGTAAGCGTGTGACACAGGTAGTGGCTGAAACTGTTGCAACTGCCGTCGTGGAGAAATCCGTGAGTAACAGTGGTGTGGTAAGTGCGAGGGCTGTGTCAAAAGCTCTGGACATGCCCTATTCGACTGTGTGGCACATTCTTCGTCGAGTGCTCCGTTGGTATCCTTACAAGCTAACATTCACACAGCTATTGCGTCCCGCAGATGCCAATGCTCGACTGACATTTGCATTGACATTTCTTGCACGAATGGACGTGGACAGTGCTTGGCCGTGGAATATTCTATGGAGTGATGAGGCCCACTTTTACCTTACCGGGACTGTGAACACCCAAAATTGCCGCATATGGGCTGGCGAAAACCTATATGGAATATACGAAGTGCCCCTGCATTCACCTATAGTTAGTGTGTGGTGTGGGTTTACCGCCCAGTTTATCCTCGGACCGTACTTCTTTGAAGACGCTGGTCCACATGGGCCAGTGACAAGGTCCATCACTTCACAGAGGTATGCCAACATGCTGACCACATTTGTTATTCCTCAGTTGCAGCAACGCAGGTGTTTGGAAACAACTGTTTTCATGCAGGACGGAGCGACCCCACAGCAGATTCTTCGCGAACACTTCACAGAAGACCGAATTCTTAGCCGTTGCTTTGCCTTTCCATGGCCAGCCCGATCACCAGACTTAACTCCATTTGACTTTTGGTTGTGGGGGTACCTAAAAAGTCGAGTGTATGAGGGACCCGTTCAGACTCTGAACATGTTGTGTCAGAACATTTTTCAGCATGTCCAGGCTATTACTGCAGTCCAACTGCGTTCTGCAATTGACCATGCAGTTGATCGCATTCTCCTCTTGGAACATCAAGCTGGAGCTCACATTGAACAGTATCCAATACCTAATTCTGCAGATGCGGATTAAGTCGTGAGTCCAGTGTTTTCATTGTGTACCGGTACATGTGCTGTGCCGTTATTTGCTCAGTAAAGTGCTTTCCCCCAACTTCTGGCTTTTTGCGTTTGTTTTAGACACCCCGGTATCTTCAGGGCTTTGGGAGGGCGTTACAGGGGGGTGGGCTTTCGGGCTTCAGCCCAAAAGCCCTCCCCCCGTAAATTCGCCACTGACCACGGATAGTAATCAATGCGACAAAACCCACATGAGAGATCATCACACCCTTTCTTATCGTTTAGCTTCCCTCGTGTCGTTTTTCTTCCATGCTGCACTTCAGTGGCGTTATACAGCGCCATAATTTACTCTGGTGGTGCAAATTGGAACTATTTTATTTTTCTACACCAATCGCTTATGCATCTTCCCAAATCTGATTCTACCACATTTGGTTGCATTCTATCCAGTGGTTACGTCTCCACAGTTCTCTGAGCAGCGATACTTATTTAATGATCACCTGGTACTTGGACGGCCATATTTCTAAGATGGCGATTGGCATTTTTGCCCTCGTAAACATGCACGGAAATCCTAATACCTAAAAAGCAAGAGGAGATAATGAAGTGAAACAAAAACTATTGTGTAAGTGCTAAATAGGAATTTGAAGATCTGGAAACACGTTTTCTCAAAATGGATTCCTTTAATCTAAGAATTATTTTAAATTGTATTTTGAAACAAATCCTTTTTTGTGAACGAGTAGAATATAACACAAGTTTTTGGGGTGTTCAGACCTACCAGCAGAGTGTCTGCATGCAAAAACGTATGATGTTGAACCACCCCTTTTTTTTCTACGGGTGTTCAAACTTGGTCCTACGCCCCAAAAATATCGGATTTTGTGCGTAAATATCTCACGTCCGATGTAACCTCATGATAAAATCTAAAATTTGGTATCAAAGAAGCCGTGCATGTGGCTATCTCTCAGTGAAAATTCCAACTTTTTCGACGGTCAACCCAAACAAATTTTATTCTTCAAAACATACAAACACGAAAGTAGTATCTTCATGGAAACTACCATTTTTTGAAGAAGTAGAGTGTAAGGTAGAACTTTTGACTAAAGTTTAGATCAACATACGTCTGAATGCAAAAAAACAATTTCCTTGAATTATAATACTTCCATTTTTATTCTACTGGTTGTCAAACATGTTTCATTGCCGAAAATGCCAGATTTAGTACTTAAGCATCTCAAATAGACCATCATAAAATAGCCTGAAATTTAAAGTCAAGAAAGCTTTGCATGTGCAATGCTCACAATAAAAATGACAGCTTTTATTTGGAAGTTGTTTGGTCAGTTCAAACAGATTTTATGTGCATATTACTACACTATTTAAAACGCGCAATAATTACTCTCACTTACGACCTTGTATTGACCAAACCAGTTGAAAATAAATTTCACAATTTTCACTAACAGTTGAAAACATACAAGACTTCCTCGACACCAAATTTTAGACTTTTTTATTAGGATCAATCTCAGATATTTATTCCGGAAATCTGGCATTTTTCGGCGATAGGCCATCTATGTTTGAACCCAGTAGAAAACAAGAGTCTATCGTATGCAGTCTCTTGAATAGTTGGTTCAAACATTACAAAAAAGATCAGCCTTATATTGACTAGACATTACTAGAAATTACTAGACAATAATGATAGAAATTGTTTCTTCAATGGTGTTTAATTTGAGAGCTTTAATTGTGGCTCAGTTGTATGCGTCCATTTCAATCTGCCTCAAAGAGTCGGAAGGAATACGAAATAAATTTTCTTTTAACTCGCGAATAAGAAAATATATACCGCGTGTGCCAAATTGTTATTCGTTTCTATCGGCAACTCAAAATCGTATTAAGATTTTAATTAAGTCTCGTATTTAAATCCAACCCTCTTTTCGCCTGTACCGAAGATATAGTATCAATGAAATAAGATAAAAATAAATTATTTTTTTATTTTAAATTAACAACTAAATTTATTACATCAGTTCCAGTTAGGTAGCGCTTCGATCTTCCTATAAGACATATTCGAACATGACATTCTTCTTTATTATTTGACATACAACACTCGTAGATTCATTACTTTCTTCACTTTAATTTCTCTGGTCTTCCCAAAGTATTATGCTCCGCAATTTTAGAAAAACATAATATCTTTTTCTCTTCTAACTTTAGTAAAGAATTTTATCACTGCCGAAAATTTTACATAAATAATGTAGGCATCGAATGATCATTCTACAACCTACAAACTCCTTTCAAAAAGATATTTTGGGAAGGATGTTATTGGATACTTTCAGGGAAAGATATTCTGCAGATTTATTTGCATTTCAATGAAGATAAATTTCATAATTTATCAACTTATGCCCTTTAGGTAACTTTGGCTCAGGCTATAAAGATAACGCTAATATCAGCAAAAAGATGGGAATATAAACCAAGAAAATTTCTGCTATGAATGTTAAACATATCACATGTTAATGGAATATGCCTTCCAGTTAAATATCTAAAAATACATAATTAATTAACACAGTCAAGATTGAGTATTTCTCCTTCACTTGCTATAACTTATGCATGATAATGACTATTGAGATTGTGGGGAGACATGCTTTTCAACCTTCAGATTAGAGCCAAGCGCACAAGAGTCATGAGACGGCCAAGTTGTTGCGTCATCGACCATTATCGGGGTTTTCTACTGATTTATCTTAACAAGCGATTATTCACTTGTGTTGGCGATAGGCGCCAGTGGGACAAAAACACCAAAACATGACGAATCACTGAGGAAATGTTGGTCGAATCTTGGTCAAGGGCTTATAGGTGTGCTAATTGTTTCACATTTACGTATTATACGTGATATTGATGTTTCATCTTGACGAAAGCGCAAAAAAACAAAAACAAATATCTAACAGGGTTGCTTATCTCACATGAGATTTGTTTATAAGTTCGGCTATCGCGAGGTAAATTAAGTGGGTTAATGAGGTGTTCTCATAAACAAAACAAATGCTGTTAATGAAATCAAAATTACGAATTGTTTTTGAAGGAATTGTAATTTCTAAGCATTGTATAAAAATTACTACCAACACTATTAAGAAAATGTAATAAACCTACTCCAAAGCATATGAAAATAAACGTTACCAAGAGATGGAATTATTAAACTATAGATGTGTATAAATACAGGGCTAGCAATTATCTTGACAGGCGTCTATTTCAAGACGGACCCTTGTTCATGCACCATAAATTTTAGGAAATTGCCCCGAGCACTTGCTACACTTCTAATTAGTAAACGTTAGAAAAGATCTGCACGTATGAATATCTTTTTCAAAGTTGGAAAAAGCAGTAATTTAGCAATAATTTAATCTTGCAAGATAATACTGGAAAAGATAAAATTATATACAACTTTAATTGTTAACTAATTTTTGTCCTTGTCTTAATCTCCTTTGGTATGAATGTCTATTTTTTCTTACAGTGCTTACAACGGTAAGACCTTTGTGTAACAGTTTTCTTGCCAGGGTAAAAATATCAAAAGTAACATTCCTTTTGGTACCATAAAACGGTTCTATTAAACTCACTGCAACATCTTCAGCTACAATATGTTTTCTTTCTTATTTTTTCCAAGGCCTTTCAATGGATAGGGTGTATTATAATCACAAACGAAGAATATCTTAGTTCCGTAATTGTCCGGCTTCGAACTTATATACTGTCGAAACCCACTTTCCTCTGAATGGCACTAGCTATTCGTCAACTGTGAGATTCTCTCCAGGTAAGTAAAACATCCCTAGATTAACATTTTCCATCTCCCACAAATCTCTGAAGGCTGCAAATTTACCCTTTTTCCTTCTTCTACTTCTAGGGATTGAATCATCAAACCTCAAGTATGGCCTGAGATCAACGAATGTTTTATCCTCACTGATGCTCAAAATATGAGTGGTCCATGTAAGCGAATCCATTATACCCTTATACTCAAGTGATTACTTTCTAAATGTCCTGCTGCGATAAGCAGCCCAATGAGAACCCTTATTTCAGAACAGTCACACGGCTTCCAACGAAGTGAGGGACTTTTTCGAAGCACAGATTCTCTCAGTCATAGCATTTGTACTTCACTACTATGTTTATGACCTATCATCCTAAACGTACAATTCAAAAGCATCAGTCGGATTTTTAACAGCTTTCAAAGGAGGCAGGTCCATATTTCCAAAATGGTTTGATTTACATTGTTGACAAAGTACATTATAAATTTACCTATTACCTGCACATGATAGTAAATAAGCTATACGCTTTGAACTTAACCATTTTTTTAGGACGGTGTTGTGCATTGAAACGTAGGAGTGATAATTTGTAAACAAAAAAATTTAAGGTGGAAAATTCCACCTAATACCTTCCCAGGAAGCAAATTACCAAAAATAGATTATACATTATCTCGCTGAACTGCAATACTGAGACGCTGGATTAGTAAGGTGGTCTCGCGGGCATCACCAGAAACCATCTGTATGCGCCGAACAACCTCTTTAATGAAATTAAGGCCTTCCGTGTTCCAAGTACCACTTAATTCGATTACGATTGCAAACAAAATAAACTTATCAAGTAGATTAGAATATTACCTGTTTTACTTGGCCTCTCTACGAGTAGCTGCAGGACCCGCTTTCAAAGAAGAGCGAGTAACATTAGAAATGGCGAAAGTATCAGCGCAGGTGAAATCCCATAATAGAGATCTTCCTCTTTCTATGGAACTACTGTCATTCTATCAGGTCCCTTACCGTCGGAGCGACTATTAACAAATGATTCACGTACCGATGTTAGCAGAAACAAGAGCTCTGAGAACGATATCGTTGACACTAGAATGACGCATTTGTCCACCAGCAGTCCTTTCACAGGAAAGACAGTGAAGGCCCCGAATCACGATCCACGAAGTTGATCCACGATTGCTCCCTAGGGTGGACAACGGTGAGGTACACAGACGTCTGCTGTTAAACGTAAGGCAACAGCATCACAGAAGCTTTCATTTGAAAGATGTAGACCAAGAGAAGGAGAAGGCAAAGCTTGGAGCCAAGCACCGGACACAGGTAATACGCTGCTTGTAGCCTGGCTTTATCTTCAAGGCAAATAGTGGATTGCAGTAATTGTGATTGTGTACGTTTGATGATAGGGTCATTACAAGGAGACTGAGAGCTATTGACATCCAAAGGAGGAGAATTTAACCCACTTAACTTAGACCATTTTGCTGAACAATGCTGAATAGATGCGTCCGGGTCGAGGCAGAGGCCCAGTGAAAGGATAGACTCAACGAGACGAAGAGATCCACGGAAAAACGCTAAAAAGGACGGAATTGCCAAATCCATGGCCCGACGAATGCTAAGTCCACCTGACTGCCTTGCCACTCAAAGAACAATTAAGGATGGATTCGAGGCCTACTTGTAAAACACAATCGTAAGTCTGTAACAATGACTCTTCCCGCCAAGAAGGAGAACAACGTAAAAAGAACATTAATCGGGGGATGGAAAAGGAAGCACAAAGTAGATAGAATGCTGAATGTGCTGAAATCAAAGTTAAGATAGAAAAGACAAATTTAATCTTCTCAATCATTAGAGTGCCTCGTATTCCGGGAGCCACTTCCATGAACCTTGAGTAAAGAACATTTAGGAAACTAACTTTGAACTCTAAAAATTAAGATGTAAGTCAATTTCTGAATATGCATCCCGAATGTTAAGTAAGGTTGGAATTTGTTATTTTATTATATTATATTATGAAATGAGACTTTTCCTTGTAGTGGAGGTTCTTTATTCCATACAGTAATATATTTTCCAAGGAGAGCATTCCTCGCCTTGGATAGTTGAGGATTCTAGTCGATCATTATTGCCTTCCCCACTGTCAAAGCCTACTTCGTCGGGCTCTTCACTTCCTACACTAACATGATCCACTTCACTATCCGTTTCGTTATAGTCACCATCACCATCGAAATTCACGTGTCAAAGTATCTTCTTGTTACAAGGAGCACTTATATCTTCATCAAGAAGTTTCCGTTGAGCCATCGTACACGCCACTATGTCGCTTCAATACAAGATATATTTATGCAGACATTACTACAAACTTATCGTCAGTACATAAAAGGTAGTTAAAGGTATTAGTTAGCGCCACTTGCAAATGATCGTTGACAACCAGTTGTTGAATCCCCTCGCTGACAGAAATGACCGGTTTAGGAGGCAAAGAACTGGGTCACTGTTCGTCGCACTTAATCTCATTTTTCAGTGTTTTTCTGGAACGTTGGCTTTGCAAATTAGGAAAAAGTCAGTAGTCTGCTGGTGAATGAATGTGAAAACGCCGGGTGGGGAATTTGTTGCAGCCAAATTCCTATATCTTAGCACAGGTCCTCCATCCTGTGCGTGGACACGCGTTATCACAGTGGATGAACACATCCTTGTGATTAACCAGAGCAGGACGTTTAACCAACAATGCTGTCCGTAGGCGTTCGAGCTGCTGACAGTAGATGTATTGATGGTCTAGTTAAGTGGCAAGAGCTCAGAATGGATTATCCCAGGGATATTCCACCAAACATTTAATATTTTTCGAGGGGTGAAGATTTGGTTTTGGCAAAGTTCCTGCGGATCTCTTTACGCACCTACTGTCGTTTGCGTGTAATGTTATGGTAGAGGACTACTTTTCATCCCCTGTCACCATTCTGTTCAGAAATATGTACATCTGTTACGAATGTTCAGAGTTCTGCAGATGTCAAATCGCTGCTGCTTCTGTTGAGGCGTTAACGTATCCATTTTCCGAGTTTTAACATGTACCCAAGGTCTTGCAGATGACGTTCAACTGTCGAATGTGTAACATGGAGTTCAATGGCCATTTCGTCAACAGTTTGCCTCCAACGCTTCTTGCAGGATATCGTTGTCCAGCTGCAAATGTTCTATCTTTTCGTTGTTTATGGATGAAGTGTACCAAGCCCGAAACCTCTGGAACCACCTGTGGCACTTCCACAACACTCTGACCATATACAGCATTGATGTTTCGTGCCGCTCGGTTTACCGAATGGCCATGGTGATATTCATACAGCATGACATGTTGTATGTGGTCCTCGACAATATCATAATCAAACACAAACCACACTTCCAAAACGTGGAGTAGACCGTTCTCCTTCTACCCACTGCTGCACAATCAAGTGGTATCTTATATGACACGTTCTGACTGTGTACCTCGCTATTCGCTTGTAAGTTGGCGGCATTGCAGCGGTCTCGCACATAGCATATTACTTATGGAATAGCCCGGTTCAATTAATACACATAAATCTAATGTATATTTACTTAAATGAAATTATCAAAGATCTGGAAACCCTTAAATATAGGTATATCCTTGACCTTCGATTCAAAAAATTGATTTGAAAGTGTTTAATAATTTTACGACTAGTCTTTTTCTTCTTTTTTTAATTGCTAGTCACTGCTGACTAGCACCCGTTAAAGGGTTACGCCCTTTATTTCGGGAAAGATGATTTAGGGATATTTAGGAATACTGGAATGTAGGTGGTCGAAGTGGAGTAATAATATTTTATTATCTTTTATTTTTCTTAATCTTCATAACTTGGATATTATAAGCTTTGCTTATAATCATTGAGGTAAGGGAAATCAATGATAATGGAGTGAGGGAAATATGAATTGCACTACCACGCCACATAGATTTAGACCAAACAGGTGATTGACAGTCTTCTTGCCCAGGGGCTACTCTGGGCTTGATGAGAGACAGGTGAGGCCCTGGTCGTACACTGATGGATACATTGTAATGAATGAAGTGAATAATGGAAGTGATTAATTAGGAATCATTGGAAAAGTTATACTTCTGTTTCTAAGATATTAATATGTACGAGTACATAGGGACCGGAGTAGGTGGCTTGCAGATTGGTGTTAAGGATCGTACGGGCGGCGAATTGGAGATGGTGGAGGACTGCTTGGCGTTGGAATGGATAGAGGTTTTGGAGAGCGACTGTTATGAAGGTTAGGAATTGTGATGTGGTAATGGACTGTGTCATGGATGTAATGCGTGGGATCAGTGTATTGGTTTCAGGAGTTCGGATAGGGGCGACAAGACCAGGATTTTCGGGCTTTGGTGTGGGACGACCTTTGCATTTGTAGCTGAAGATTGGATGTTTCTCTGCACAGGTATTGCACTTAGGCGGTTTTGTAGGTTTGGGCAGTCTTTTGTGTTGTGAGGTCCGGTACAGTATGCACATGTAGGAGTATTGGGACAAGCAAAAGTTTGATGAGAATTGTATTGCTGGCATTTTTCACATCTCAGAGGTAAAGTAGGCGGTGAGTGAGAAGGTTCGACCCGATATCGTCTTCTGTAAATATATGCACCTGTTGTAAGTAACTCATTGATGGTGTCTTGATTGTTGGTAAGGACTCTGATCATATAGCTGGGTGTTCCTGGTGTGGTTTTAATTCGAAGACACTTGGTAATGATTTGTCCCTCAGTCAAGAGTTCTTGTTCAGCTTCTTCGTCTGTGATGGTTGGCTCAACTCCTCTTATTACTACGGAGAGCATTGGTGGTCTTCGTGGAAATGGTGGATGTCTGATAGATGTATTCTCCATTGCAGTTAGTTTAGCTGATTTCCCGAAGATTTCGTAGCTGTGTTTATTTCGGATGATAGTAGCTAGTTTTGGATTTGGCGACTTAACAATGATGCCGTTTCTAGTTGGAATTATACAGGCGACAGCGTCGCGAGAAACATATTTGATGAATTGCTGGAGCAAGAGTTTCGGTGATTGATATTTCGGGTCAAACTTTGTGAGAAGAAATGAGTATGAAGCTTGTTCTTGTCCAAGAGAGTCAGTTTGATTATCCAGATCCATATATTCTGAACCCGAAGTGCTAATGGTATGAGTCCGTTTCGATGGTGGTGATACTGGTTTGGTCCGTCCTGATTGGCTTGCAGTGAAAGAGTCTGATCTTGTAGAGGAAGAATCCTGATCTGCATAAAGCTTATGATTTCCTGTAGCTCCTGGTGTATAATCTGGCGGATTTTGGTAAGCTGGTGGTCCTGGAATAGTCGGAGGTAGACGATGACGTCCTGTGTGATGGTTGGCAGTCATGTTAGCGAGAAACAATAAGAGGACATTTAGTGTATACAACACAATGATGTATAGAATGATCAGTCGCTGTGCAATGACTGGTATTGTATATCTCAAATTAACTTGCACCCTCCGGCACTGGAAAAATGCCGTCGATCCTAATCTGATCGTATACGGACTGATCTCTCTTGTACGTGTGCTATACAAGGTCCTCGGTAGTTCGTTAACAAATCAGAGTTAGGCTAGGTTAAGTTATGTACGACTAGTCTTTTTTTGCTAGCCGCGGCTAGCTCGCCCAAAGAGCTACACCCTCTATATGGGAAGGGAAGTTAAGCTGAACTAGGTAAGGATATTGGAAAGTGGATGGGCTAAGTGGGTTTATTGTATCTGTAAACTGTATTTTATTTTTTCATTATCTGGTCATTATGAGTTTAACTCATAATCATTCATATGGATGGGGAAGAAATCAGATCTGGATGAGGTTGGTGATGTGATGAAGGTGAGCTGCACTAGACGTCACAACACTTTGGCACAATTAAAGACAAATGATTGATATTCTTCTGGTCTAGGAGCTGCTCTAGACCGTGATGGAGACAGGTGAAAGCTCTGTTAGTTTAAGATGGTTACTGTGCAATATATGAAGGCGAGAGGTGATGTGAAAGATCGAATGAGCAAAGTTGACGAATAAATGCTTCTTCTGGGTCATCGGGTGGTAATGTATAGTGGTAGATGGTGAGGAGTGTTGAGAGTGGTGTATTGTTATTGTTCTGTATGTTGTCGTTTTGTTGTGTTTGGATTATGTCGGTAAGTAAAGGATGTTGCGTGTCATAGCGTTGCCTTATGTATTTTAGACGTAGTGTTTCCAGATGATAAAGCAGATGAGGAAAATTTATTCTGTCGTAAAGTTCGCGGGTGGGACTGGGTAATTTTACTCTGTAGGCAATGCGAAGGGCGTGTCTTTCTAGGATTTGTAGTTTCTTGTAGACTTCATGGGATGCGTTAATCCAAGCAGTAAAACCGTATGTCAACACTGGTCGGAGAAATGCTTTATATGTATTAATAACTGAGCTAACTTTGAGTCCCCATGTTGTTCCGGTCAGTCTTTTAAGGAGGTTTAGTCTGTTTCTGGCTTTTGTAATGACGGTCTGCAAGTGTGGGCGCCATGTAAGATGTTTGTCAAAAACGATGCCGAGGTAAGTGATCTTATTTGATGGTTTGATGCGTGCGTGTAGGACAGTGAGATTCAGATTCTCGGGGTTTCGTCGAACTCTAGATCTGCATTTTGGGGGGAGAAAGATGATAGTCTGAGTTTTAGTGGACTTTATTGTGAGACCCTATTTACTGCACCACGAGGTGAAGGAGTTGATTGCTTCGTTCATTGTCCTATTGATGTATTGAATTGTGGTACTCAGGGCGAGAAAAGCGGTGTCGTCTGCGTATTGGAAAACTTGTATATTCTGAGGAAGGGGAGGGAGGTCTGCAACGAAAAGTATGTGAAGGAGTGGTGAGAGGGCTGATCCTTGTGGTACACCGCAATGTAGGAAGATGGGATGAGATAGACTATTATTGATGCTGATATAGGCGAGTCGGGAAGAGATGGAGTTGAAAATGAAACGAAGATAAGGGACAGGGAGATGAATGAACTGTAGTTTGTAAAGAAGTGCTCTATGCCATACTTTGTCAAATGCTTTTTCTAAATCGAAAAGGGTTAAACAGGAAGGAAGGGATTTGTTGTAGTGGATAGTTATTTGGTTGGTGAGCCGAAGGAGTTGGTCGGTAATGCTAAAGTTTGGTCGGAAACCGGCTTGATGTAGAGGGAGAAGATTATGGATTTGTAAATGGTCATGGAGGCGTTTTACAAGGATTTTTTCAAGGGTTTTACTGAGGCATGGGGTTAGCTGTATTTATCTATAGGAAGAAACGGAATTTGGAGGTTTTTTAGGTTTTAGGAACATTAAGGTTTTCGAGGTTTTCCATTCGGGTGGGATGTAGCCGGTTCGGAGGATGAAGGTATAGATTGTGGCTAGAAGATGGAGGAGAACAAGTGGGGATTCCTTGAGATGACGATAGGTGATTTTGTCATGACCCGGAGCGGAGTTTCGTTTGTTACTAATGGCATGGATGATGTCCTCAGGGGTGATGGGAGCTGTCAGTGGGTGGTCAGGAAGTGTGTGATTTTGATTTGGTTGTAGATGAGAAGAGAGGTTAATTGTGTCTGCAGGATTCTGTCGGAATGGATTGAAAAGAACCTGAGGGGTGAAAATTTCTTGTAAATAGTCTGCGAATGCATCGGCTTTTTCTTTGTCAGTATGAAGTGCTTCGTCGTGGTGCAGTAGGGGATAATGTGGTTTGGTGTATTTGCCTGTAAGTGTATTAAAACGTTTCCAGAATTTAGTGGGATGTGTATTGTTAGCTAGATTATTGCAGGTTTTTATCCATTGCCTGAGTTTGTAAGCCTTCAAATAATTGCGTACTGTTCTTTGGAGTTGTCTGTGGAGTCTTAGAGATTCTGGATTACGAGTGCGTTTGTAGTCTTGATATAGTTCTCTTGAACGTTTGATGAGGGGTAAGTATTGTGGTGGTAAGCTAGGTCTGAAATTGTGAACTTTGGTAGTTGGGATGTATTTCTCTTATGCATCTTGGAGTGATGTCGTGATTTGGTCTAGTCTATGATGAAGCTCGGTTTCGCTTTCTGGTGTTGTCAGGGTTTCAACTTGTGATTCTAGGTATTGTCTATAGCTGTTACAGTCGGCGCGATCAAAGCGTAGCATGATTCTTGGTTGCGTATGGCACGTTCGGTCAGTATGATTTGGAGATTGTACTGAAAGTTTAATCGGTGCATGATCGCTGCCTATTAGATCTAGTACGTCTAAGGTGCTTCTATGACTGAGGTTGGTTGAGGTTATGACTACGTCTGGAGTGGTACTGGAACATGGTCTGCTTGGTTTAGGGATGGGGTGAATTGTTTCTGTGGTTTGTAAAGTTATGAAATCTTTGAAGTCTTGCTTTTCGTGATCAGGTCGGCTGTGTATGTTTATGTCGGATATAATTATGTAGGTTCTGAAGTGGTTTGAGATGTAAGTAAAGAATGAGTTGGGAATGGAATGTCCAGGTCTTACATAAATTGTAGCGAGAGTGATATATATCTGTTTATAGTATAAGGTAGTAATGAGGTATTCAGGTAGATTTGGCGTGTTTACAGTGTATTGACGGTAGGCTATTTTTGCCGAAAATCCTATGGCGACACCTCCGTTTGCTCGCTGTGCTGGTATCGTACTATCGAGACGAAGTATAGTGAAACATGATATTTTGCAAGTGTCTTTAGTTTTAGATGTGTCTCATTTAGTAAAAATGCATGAGCGTCTTCTTCTAGGAGTAGGTGTTCAAATAACAGTTTATGCGTGAGTATGGATCTGATATTTATAAATAAAAATACTAAATCCATAATTGTATACAGTTTGTAATGATCTGTACGGTATGGTTTATACTGCTGTTTCGGCACTTGCATGAAAATGAGCGTATGGTCCAGAATATGTAGCGTTAAAAGCGATATGTGAGGTAGTTTTGGCTGCATATTGAATTTGAGCAAGGATATGGTGTCTTTGGAAAGGGTGAATGTTTTGCAAGACAACAGTGATGAATGCCAAGAGTTGGTCTATCGTGATTGGTTGGTATACAGAAGTAATGGGAGGCATAGCCTGGGTTTGGGTTTCAGCGGTCCGGATCGGCACAATTAATTCTGGTTTGTCAGGTTGTGCAGGAGGTCGAGCTTTACATTTATAACTGAAGGTTGGATGATTATCATTACAGGTGGTGCATTTGGGTGGCTGTTGCATGTTCGTACAGTTTTTAGTGGGATGTGAACCGGAGCAGTAGCCGCACTTGATGTTATTTGTACATTGTGCTGTGGTATGTGCATTGTATACTTGACATTTCTCACATCTTATTGGTAGAGGCGGAGGTGAGTGTGAGGGTTCTACCCTGTATCGGTTTTTGTAGATGTAAGCGCCACGGGTGAGAAGTTCGTCTATAGTTTCTTGGCTGTTAGTCAAAACACGAATCATGTACGTTGGGCCTCCCGTTTTGGTTTTAATACGAATACATTTAGCGATCACGTGGCCTTCATCTTTTAATTCTGTCTCTGCGTCTTCGTCTGTGATTGTGGGTTCTACTCCTCGGATGACTACTGATAATGTCGGTGTTTTGCGTGGTGGTGGTGCTTGGCGATTGGAACGGTTTTCTTGTCTTGTCAAGTTTGCTGTTTTTCCGAATATCTCGAAGCTATGTTTATTGCGTATGGTGGTTGCAAAATCAGCGTCGGTAGATTGTATTATGATGCCATTTCTTGTTGGAATGATTCTAACGATTCTGTCGCGATGTACGTATTTTGTGAGTTGCTGGTAGAGGAGTTTTACATTTTGAAATTTCGTATCAAAATTGGTAAGCAAAAATGAAAATATTAGTGTTGTTGTTGCTGCTGCAGATGTTGGAAGCCGTTGAAAGTCGGTTTAGTTTGTTGTGTCCATTTGTCTTTCTTCCTCTGATTCACTTATAGTATGAGTCTTTTTGGTAGGTGGTGATTGCGATGTGCTGCGTCCTGAGTGAAGATTAGCCGGTGATCGAGAGCGTGAACGAGATGACTGTTTTTCTTTGTCTTTTCGTCTTGGAATGGCTCCTAATGTAGAATTGCTAGGGGGTCCAGTTATCATTTGCGGAAGTCCTGAGTGTTGGCCAATAGTCGTGTCCTTGTCCATTGCAGTGGTCGGTGATAATGAAATAATGAAACAATCAAGGTTGGGCCACCCGTTTGGATAGCAGCCCAGGTGTCGAACACTCCTTCCACCTCAGACAAAAAATTGTGACCCCTTGGCTAGATGAGTCTGGTCCACAAGATTTGTTCCGATGTGGCGAGAAGAGACGAAGGATGATGACGTAGGAAAGAAATCAAAAATACCTGGCATTAGTGGTACAAACACTAGGCTTGTCATCGTCTTGCCAGCTTTTTGTACGACTAGTCCTACAAAATTCCTTTACTATGATTAAAGTGCCATGTATCTATGTGGTAAGTAGTGCAAATGCGTATTATTATTGCTCAAAATTATTGAATCTAATAGCAGTAAGAACATTCGTGCAACGGCTGCTAACGTTGGAAATTTACTTTGTCTTCTAGTGTTATTAGCATGATTTTGGTGCGAGATGAGATAAAATTTAAATATCGAAGGATGTACTGCCATCTAGGAACCTTGATTTGACTTACACAATTCCAATGCAAAGAAAATAATATTTTATGAATATAATGTGAAATCTTATTCGTATTTACATACCCAAGAACAGCGGTATAAATACTTGAAATCGCATCATAATATTCCAACTATTTGTCATGGTCGTAACACTTTATTTTCTTGAAATTCACAAATTTATGACAATTGAAGGGAAATGTTCCTCATAGATATTCTAGTGTCTTTAGGAACGAGTCCTTCTTTGATCCCCATTTTAAAAATTATGAAAATTTCAGTTCACTACAAAACCTAGAGTAATTAATATGTCCATTATATGTTCATACTAATACGTTTAGTTTTATCTTTAATTTATGAAACACTGCAAAACTAAAAATAACCAAATTGAGGCGTATGCGTGAACAAAAGTCTATGTCCTATTTTTAATATACAACATAGACTTTTGTTCGCGCATACGCATCAATTGTGAACTGATACTCTTTTAGAAACAAAAA
>JAGDQP010013385.1:29028-47912 GCA_022664845.1 Lepisma saccharinum
CCAGATTTAAAATCAGTTTATATCTGTTTTCAATGAAGTTTTAGCTTGAGTTTATTTTTTGAAGAAAGTAAACGAAACCAAAAGTACCTGCCAGCTGAAACCTGGTCACGTTTGTTGACCCGGTCTGACCCTAACAAGGTTAAGACAGTGACCTGGTCCTAAATTTGACCCGGTGAGACGTTTCAGCTCTGCTAGAGTTGAAAAAAATAATTGATAATAGAGGTCACTAAAGGAAAATCTTAAATAAGTTTTTATTTCTTTTAATTGGGTTCTAGAATCAATTTTTAAAATAGATGAAGATAATTTAGTGGAAAGAACTTTCAGTTTCAGAGAATTAATATTAAAAGTAGCAGCATAATTTAAGGTATTTTAATCCAAATTTTTAATCAGTTTCTCTCTACTGCCTTTCATTAACATGCTAGTGTTAACTCGTTCCTTATATGGGGAATGCTAATCAGATCTTAAGGCCTTCCAGCTTAGAGTCACAATATGCATAACGGCATGACGAATCAAAGTCGCTGATACGAAATCACTTCATGTCGTTGCTTTAGTTGAGGAGCTTTCATGATTTCTTAAGATGGAAAAAGAGAAAACTGAAATTTATTCCAGCTTCGAAATCACGAGATTAAAAATTTTATTTAAAAACTTATATTTTAATTTTTATCGTCCTTATTGACCTTTGGCTGATTCTGACTTATATTTGATTTGGAAGTGATTTTAAAATAGTCTCTGACGTGTAAAGCACATGCAACAGACAACTGCTGTTTTGTGCAACACTGTCACACGCTCAACTAAAACACAAAGGAGACAAGGCCTTTAGTCCCCAATTATATACTGTTCCCGGTGGGTGAGTAGTAATGTTCTTTACCTTGTAAACAATGAGTCTCGGATTTGATATCCGTTGGGGACACAAATGATTAGAAGTCAATGTTGAACTGTTTGTCCTGTCCTTAAGACGTCAAAGTTTCTTCTGGACAGAACACCCGTCATCACCATCCCGTTTTTTTGCAATATAAATTCGTGTTTTAAGCATTGCGTTGTATCATTATCTTGTAAAAAAATTGCAAGCGTCAGTATTAGTTAATCAGCTACGTTCCGTTATAGTCTAGAAATGAATTTATTTAAGCAATTCTCAACCGGAGCGCCGCGGCTCCTTAGTGTGTCTAGATGACTGACCAGAGGCGCGAATCTAAAGAATCAATTGTCACTAGTTTGATTTTAGAATACCGCCCAGAATTATCGTGTAGTAAGAATCATTTCTACCATTGAAAACGTGCTTAAAGCTATTGGCACAACCTAGTAGAGATCCTTTGATAGTAATCTACGCCGGTATAATTTATCATTCCAAGAGAGATAAGAGAGGCAAGCTCACGCGCAGGTCGGGATATGCTTTGGCTTGCAACAAAGGAGGATAAAATTCGGTCTTCCGTGAGCGCTTGGTCTGAGAAGATGGAAAAAGCAGTGCCGCACGTGTAACAGTAAAAGTGAATAATTTGGAGCTTCGTTCCGTGATAAAATTTCTCAATAAGGAAGGCAAGAATGCTAAAGGAGATGTGTGGAATATATGGTGGTGTGGATCAATCAATTTAAGTGGGAGCGGACATCGATTGAATATAACCCATTTTCAGGCCGGCGTGTAGAGGCATCTTCAAAGGAAATTTCTTTAAAAGTTTCCAAAACCGTTAGTTAAATCTCATGGGGTGAGAATTTCAACTTGTACAGTTCAGAATATCATTCATACAGTCTTGAGAATGTCAAAGGTAAGTTCCAGGTGAGCGCAACGAAAGTTGATGCCTGAGAAGAACACATTTCTCAAGCAATGTTGCCAAGATAATTTAGATATGCTTAGAGAAATCCCAGATAACTTCTACTCAAGAATTGAAATAACTACTTGATGAAACGAGAGTAAGCCAACATGATTCTAAGATCAAACAAGAGTCCATTCATTGGAAACTAAGGGGTCCCAACTCCAAAGAAATGTGTGTAATGGTCAGCTAGAAAGAGCTTGGCAGCACAGAAGTTTTTCCGTTAATTGAATTCATTCTACACAAGTCAATAGAGACACCTTTGATTTCACTTTATGTCTTTACGTGAGGCTGTTAAACAAAAATAAGCTAAATTGCTCCCATCTGTTGGGTATCTGTTACTTTTTTACATGTTCATTCATTTTATATGGACAGAGAATGACATATAACGTCAAAATAATTATTCAATGATTTGTTTCCCCTGAATAAAACCGGTTTAAAAGCGTTTTTCTCACCTGCAGAACCCAAATAACATATTTATAGAGCCATATGTAGTTGTCTGCAAAACCCAACTACAGCCAAAAATTCTTTCTTCTCATACGAATATTGATGTTATTGTTGCACAGCATTTACATTTGTGTTTGAGTGTACCTATTGATGTCATCATTTATGCAAAGAACACACTTTTTGAATAACCAATACTGAGTAAGAGAAATTCTTAAATAAAGAAGTGGCAAAATTATATCGATAGTCAATAATGCAGTAATTCACCTAGTTGGTGGTCGATAGGTGAAACTGTAGTTCAACTACTAAAAGTTATTCCTAAGTAAAGTTATTGGTGGTAACTTTAGGGCGTTATGATGTTATAAAATATATGCTAATAATAAATTAGAAACTGACATGACATTAGTTAGCAACTAAATAAAGTTTCAAGACATGATTTACAACTTAAAATACATCGGTTGCGGTTAATAGTGTACTGGAGGTAATATTAATGGCGAAGCTCGTTACATGAAACGAACACATCTTATTTGGGAAAACCAACATTGCCATTCAGTTTGAATTATATTGCTCATTGAGCTTTTGTGTGCATATATCACAGGTCTACATCACCAAGAGGACGTATTGCTGCCTCTTAGGGACCAACAGTGGTCATTATCATTCATCACGACTGTCGATAGATCCATCAAACACGTCACTGTGACTGGCTTGTCACATGAGAAATTTCTTATTATCTCTCTATTTCTATATATAGGTATTCAGGGGACACTCTCAGATAATATGACTACTCCTAACCATCATTCTGGAAGACATCATCTACCACAACAGGCTCCAACACCGCGTTATTCTGATCCTCCATCGTACTCAGCTACTATAAAATCAAGAATAAAAGCACATAAAAGCACTACCGATCAACTTGCTTCATCTAGCATTGACAACTCCAGACGATCACCAGTTTCTCAGCCGTCTAAGAAAACACACACTAAGTGATTCGGATACAGATCATGAAATGGTTCACAGTGATTACTAAGCCTCTCTCTCAGAACCTACCAATAATTCAGTTCTTTAATATCTACTTATAAACTCCGACCACAATTTTCAAAATACTACAATGCTGTTTCAACAATTTCTGAAAGATGTATCAAGAGTTTGTCTGCATCATTCAAACACGTAATGGCATCATAGTATATCCTACCCTAGCCACAAGATTACAAGGGAAACTTGGCTTGGAAATATTTGGAACTTCTGCAATATTTGCTAAACCCAGTGCTCCCAGTTTAAAACAGCTACGACCTCCACGCAGAGTACCAATGATATCCGTAGTAAAACGAGGGGTCACTCCAGAGTTAACAGGAACTCAAAACCGAAGGCCATATACTAACAAAATGTATCCGTATTAAAACCAAACTTGGCACATCTAGCTACATGATACGGACATGATACGTGTACTCACCAATCATTCTGAAAACATCACTAACGTACTGACATCTGGAGCCTATATCTATAGACGACGTTACAGAGTAGAAGCTTCTCATTCACAACCTCCACTCCCAACACGATGCGAACACTGCCAACTGTACAAACATATTCAACAACCTCTCAATGTCCAAATACACCAAAATGTGGCTATTGTACAGGATTACACACCACAAAACAATGCCCAAACCTTAACCAACCACCGAAATTCAATGCCTGCAACAAACAAAACACTATCTACTCTTGCAAATTTAAAAACAGACCAGTACCTACTCTAGACAACACGGGACTCGTTTTACCTCTTAGCTCTCCAGAGAATAAAGCATCCCAGTCGCCAATCCTCTCCCCATCATAGCCTATTACCATCGATAAATTTCTTTCGCGCATCACCATTAACTTGCAAAACCTATACCCATTCCAAAGAAACAACGTTCTATCCCAACTTCAATTAGCCGCATGCTAAGTACTTAACATGAATCTCCAACCTACCTATTACGGTCCTTATATCTATGTACATACAAACCCACTAGAAACTGCAGTATGAAACATTGATACTCTGTGTCATTATCATCTTTCTCATACATTCTGTCTCACCTACCAACATCATTACAACAAGATCTCCCATCAGTGTTCGACAAAGGGCTCATCTGTCTCCCATCACATCCAGAGTCGCCCGTGGGTAAGAAGATTGACCCTCACCTGCCTGTCTTAATGTTTGTGGCGTAAAATTGCACTTCATCTCTATTACTCACTAGCCATCATCATCATCATCATCGATCCTCAATCTAGCATATGATTATAAGCATAATGCTTATAATGATAACCATATATTTATGATTTAATTAAAATAAAGGATAAATAAGATTTGTAACCTCCCTTAGACCACCCATAATCCTAAGCATCCTCCTTTCCTATACATCCCTATGGAGAGGGCGTAACCGTCTAGTGGGTGTTAGCTACTCTGGTGACTAACAAATCAGGTCTTAGGCCTCACGCGAAAAAAAACACCTGAAATCAGGGGAAACATGAAATGAATCAATGACCTAATAAACCTGTAATAACGCACTCTTAATTTGGTATACGGCTGAATTTGAATCCATAAGCTGCTGAAAAACGATTTGGGTAAATATTATAGTCCATTATAAGTACCACGACGGCTGGTCGTAGCCCTAACAGTGTAGAAAATACCTTTGGCTGGGGCACATTAACGGCTTATCCGGGAATGCAGTTTGAAAGTATTGGCAATTGAAAGTATGTTGTATTTTGTGCCAGTTACGAAAGATTTTAACGATAAACGTGCACAAAGCGAAGCGGAACGGAGATGAATGCAGATTATAAGTATTTGAGTCGGGAAAATTAGTCTGTTGTATTTGCCGGAACCTTCGTATTACTAGTAGAGGATGTTTACTAGAAGCACCTTTTAAGACATTCACGATTTGAACCACGAATTTTTTTTCGAATAAAGTGTCATACATTAACGAACAGTGTATCAAAAATGAACTGAAATACAAAAGTTACACTTCAACAGTCGAAATAACCATATTGCCATTTTGAATCATATAGGCATTTGATCAGTTATACGTCATTTCTTGTCAATAACTTGGGCTAGTATATCTAATAGGCATACACTGTGTGCTCAAAATAGTTGAAGTTGGTGAATGTTGAGTACCCAGAAAGGACAAACGTTGGTTTTAAATGCTGGTATGAGAGACTAGATTCCAGTACACATTTTACAAACCTTCTAAAGAAAGTTCGTTAAGAAACATCGTCACAAATAGGACATTCCAGAAGACTATCCTATCATCTTGTGTGAGAATATCAGTAGCTTGCCATTGCGAAAAAGATTAGAGTTTTCTAAGCTGAATGTGGGAAAAGTCTTAGTAAAAGTCAAAAGTGTTTTTGACATTATACACCGACGAGGGATAAACATTTCACAAATCAGTCTTTAAGTTACACTATATACAACTCAAATATGTGTAAAAATATTAAATTATTCAGGTTGACTTTCTGATAAGGAAAATGTCGTCAAATTTCAATTTGAGTAGATGATTAATTTTGTGAAAGATTGTTTGATGTAAAAGATTGTTTATCAGATCAATAATTTAAAATTATACAAATCACAAATAAACAAAAAAAAATGAATAAAAAATATCCTCGAAAATTAAGGACCACTTTTATAAACTTACAGATAGTTAGCATGGTAATTTTGTTTCATTGAAAAGCTTATATTTGTCTTCATATTAAAAGACATGTTGGTTTATGCTCATAGCAAAATACATAGACAGAAGTAAAATATTGAAAACATCTAGAACAGAAAGAATTAACAGACAATCACAAAATAAAAGTAAATAGATCTGTAATTAGTAAACAGCTATAGTAATTGGAAATTCTCTATTACTGCTCTTGCTCTTGCTTTGTGATCATCTCGAATCATATTATTAGTTATTCAGAATAATGCACATGGCTTTACTTAACATACGAGGAAGTGATATTACGTTCACACTTGAATGTTTGAACTATAATTATTTGCAATATTATGTCGTGTTGAAATATAGCTTTAGTAATTATTTCAATATCCATCAATTCTAAAACTTCAAATAAGTCAGTGATATCACAGGGGAAAGCCCAATTTATCAGTGTTTTCACAGGAGAAAATAAACAAAAATCAATGCTGTTTGTCCAAACATCCCGCAGGAGAGAAATCATTCGTATTCATAACATTATTTTTTAATAAATAAAGAGACAGAATGTATTTATCGAGAGTGTATACAAACCTAAACCTCCATTCTATGGTTTTGACAATAAACAAGACAAACATCTATCGAATTTAAATATTTTTATTCCAAGTTGTTATCAGATAAAATCACATTTTTAAGCTTATAACATATATATTGTAGTAAGCAACAGTTTTCCGTCATTTGTTTATTACATAATCAAGATGCATTGAACATCAAATCACTCCATCACGAGTGTATCCTGAAGAAATGATGGACTTATCTAAATGTGAGATAGTAACACTGATAAGTGTTTTTGCGTTAAATGAAATATATTTTAACAGAATTGAAGCTGGGTGAGAATCATGTTCTCATGGAAATAATGTTGATATTTTCCTAATACAATTTGTCAATTTGTATATCTAGTAATGTTTTTTTTCGTTTGTTTTTTTATAAGCCAGTGTGTCATAAAATTATCAATACTTTGATTTTGGTTCATGTAATATATCCCCACTTTCTTGATCTATTCCTTTGAAACTTTCCCCCACATTTCATTTACGGTTGCCTACCGAGTGTTTCTTTCTTGAGGAAAAGAGGGTGAGTGTAGTGTATTGGAGTTAGGGTGGGTCGACGTTTTTCAGATATTGGGTTTCGAGTTGTCATCAAAAGTTGTGCATTGGTAGCAAATAAACCATGGCAAATATGACGTCCTAAAACAATCTTTAACCTGTTGACAAGAAGGACCAATTGTTTCTTGCAAAACAAGTAATGAAAATATGATACCAGTTTCCACGTTTTGGAGTTCGTTTGGTTATGAAAAATTGTGCATCGGTGCGAAATGAAACCATGTCAAATATGACCGGGTTTGGCCGTCAAATGCATTTGGTCGTTTTCAAACTCTACTTCTCGCGTTCTCTGGGGCTTAAGTAGATATTTTTTTGATCCAGCTGTGTTTCGGGCGAATAAACATAACAGTCTATAACGGTTTGCAAGATACAAAAACTCAACTTTCTAACAATTTTTCGGGACAGGAAGCAAAACGCCAGATTACTTTTTTAGAAATTTGAGTTTGAGTAGCATGAAAAAGTTGGAGAATGTTATGTTGTGTTTGTTCACCAAAACACAGGCGAATTAAAAATTATCTAGCCGGGTCCCGGAGCCCGCGAAAGTTTTAGTTTTGAAACGGCCAAAAACCTTTAACGGAAAAAAGCGGCCACATTTAACATGGCTTCATTTCGTACCAATGTACTAATTTTCATAACTACCCGAACCGCAAAATGTGAAAATTGTTATCATTTGTATAACATTTTGCTAAAAAATAATTAGGCCCTTTAGAGATCCAGGGACTTGGTTAGATATTGGTTTGGGACAGTCATACTTGCATGACCTTATTTGGTTGAAATGCACAACTTTTGATGACAACTTGAACACCAATATATGAAAAAAAATCGGCGCACCCTAATGACAGCTGAAAGTAGGAGCAACATATTATTATATAAACCCTGGTAGTTTTAAAAGTAGCGTGTAGGAACTACTTACGAAAGAGGTTCATAGTATTTGGTTGTTATTGAGATCTAAATCAATAAGATGTCGACAAAAGTAATTGATGTTAGGATTTAAATGTGTAGGAGAATCCTTATAGTTGTTAAAAAGTCAATATCGCGTTAGTTTGAGTCGAAGAGCCAATATATTTAAAGGCACCGAACCAGAAGTACATTGTAGTATATGGTATAGGTGCCAATGTGTACAGGGTTCTAGGTTCATATCCAATATTTCTTTGAAGAAGAAAAGAACGTACTTGGAATTGTTCGGTGTGGAGATGCTATTACTGCTTGTTCTCCAATTAAATAAAACAATTAGGGATTACGTAACATTTGATCGATAGTGATTCTTTCTTTGATATCTGCAGTTGCTCACAGGTAAGATCGAACCTTCTTGGGGAACAATACGGAATTTATTAAGATACAAGATTTTGATCAAAATATATCCTGACATCGATAAATTATTGACTTGCAAATCGAGACATGTGGTACAGTATAAATAGAATAGATACAACACGTGGATAAATGGAGGACTGATGCACAAAAAACACTATATTTTTTGTCTTCTGGTTAAAGAAAATAGTGTAAAGCAGTTTTTTTTCAACATTTTAAGGGTACGGATTAAAGGGAGAAACTTACAAGCGATTGGGAAACTTACAAGGATGCCAGTAAGCTAGAGGTTTATTAGTTTATCAGAAGATGCCAACACATGTTGAGGTTGTTTTGGAAAAGAAATGTAATTTTTAATATCAATTTTGAACTGTGCAATTCTTCAAAATAAGTATTAAAATAATATAATGTATAAATTTGTCCAACAACGGTATACTATTTTCGCTGTCCAGTACCGGTCCGTGGGTCGGTGACTGAAAACTACTGTCGTAAACATTGAACTTTATTCTTATAGTTACCAGGCACGATATGTTCTAACAGCAGTAAAATATACTAGATGGCAGATCCTAATAATGGAAAGGAGCCAGAAAATACGATAGTGCGTGGACTTGAAAAAATATTGAGAAGTTTGCATTAAATAATTTATTTGTGAGAATTAAGACGAACACACAATTTAGATGTAATATATTTTGTTTAACTAGTGTTTTCTCAGAACACTCGCGGACAGTATTCAGGTGATTGTAATTATTTCAGTGTAGGACCTTCCGTTTCTCATTCAGTAACATTTGTATGGAAATAAAGAATTTGTGACATGTAACATATGGAAATTCTAGTAAGGGATTCCAAGCCACATATTTCAACAATATAAATAAAGTTATACAAAAGTAGGTGAGTTCTTATCTAAGACGTATGTCTGGACTCACTTTTTAGTTTATGTAATTTGCGATATCTAGTGTCTCATTGGTGTGTAACATAGTTTAAGGTAGTCCAGTCTTTTCTTTACTGTAAATGCTTAATTAATATCTGGGCTGAGCCAAAAGTGTTCTTTTAAGATGTTATTTAGTTTTATAATAAATTGCAATAAATCATATAAATAAATAATTCTGAAGTCATTTTTATAATATATTCCTCTAGACTAGTAGATTCCAAATTTTAACTTCAATACCTAATTACAAGATTCCACGTTATTGATGTTACTAGAATGTTACCACAGGAAACAGGAACCCTAAATTTTAAAACATTGTAGAATTGTCCAATCTTATTGTCAAAGAGGAAACATGTCACTAAAATCTCATTAGTGATAATAGTGTTTCTCATTATGTCGCATCGTTTTATATCTAACATGATAACGACTAAATTTTAATGTACCTCGGTGAAATTTAATTATATGCTATTACATCTCTGTGTTTCTAAATACAAACATATTTTACAAATTTTTGTGTCTATTGTGAACTCACCAAGTACTAAATGGATAAAATTAAATTTAATCATAAAATTCAAAATAATTGAAAAAATTTGGAATTTAGTACATTTTTATATATTTATTGTAAATTGTTCTGTAAAATGGAAATAAAACCACCGCCATGTTTCGATAAGGATGGAACAGAGTAACAGCTAAAGAACACTGATGCAATATTATGCCATAGATGACGTCAATTGAGAAGTTATTCACTTTTGAGCAAATAGCTATACTCTTATGATGGGAACGTAGCCTTTCGCCCTGCATAAAGTTCAACGTAAAGCTGTGTCAGAACAAACCACATACACACTTACATCAATACCGGAAGAACACGAATTGTTATATAATACCGATCGACAATCGCTTATGGCTGCCTGTTCGACATCAAGATCCACAGCGTCAACTACACCCAGCGATACTTTTTTTATTATTTTTATTCATCTTATTCTTTTTGCTGTGAAAATTCAAAGGCTGTCTAAACTTAGAATCTTCTCTTTATTGAACATCTAACTTCAACTTACGTTCAGGTATGAATTGGGATCTGTCTTATACTGTGATTTAAATCGTCTGACATAGGCTATGGTGTCTCAGTCTCACCCCAAATAATATATGTTTAAAGTTAAATAACTTCGAAAGAATTCGTTTACTCTGCCCATCGTCAGTAAATGTGGTGTGTTAAAAATGTAATCAAGTTACGTTCAATTATATCGGTAATGAACCCTTTTGTAGCCAAGAAGTTCTCACGTTTAGCTGAGCTTTACTACGCCAAAACCCAAATTAAGACTCTACCATCTGACAAATACAGCTAACGTCCAAAATGAGCTCTCAGAGTTCACCACATATTTCACATCAAACAATCTTCAATGAACGGCGCTATGTAAATCCTCTCGCTAATAAATAACACTCCATCGACCGCATATTTCACAGATATTCCAGGTATTCTTTGTAGACCTGGAGAGAGACGTTCACATGGTAATAGGTCGATAATCAGTAATTTTACCCAGACAATCTACCCTATTTCTACGGCCGTTCACACTATCTACAAAAATGATATACCTATTAGAAAGAATATAAATGGTTTCACCCTAGTACACATGTAGGTAACTAATCTTTATCCTGCGTTCCAGAGTCGGATATTCCGTACGGTTTCTCTATGTTCTGTTCATCCTATTAGTACATCAAAATACAAATTTTGAAAATCAATTATCAGTAATAGAAAGGACATTCCCCTTTGTTAGCAATAAGTAGCTGCCGGTATACTTTTATTAACAAGGTCGATGTTTACGTTTTGAATCAAATATTCTGTATGTTTCGTGGGTATACACCCTCCATTCCGAAAGAAACCGAACTGTTGAAAACAAATAGTACCACTAGTGCCATCTGTTGTAATATTTTACCGGTAGATGGCGTAGTCCCTCATTGACAACTGGTATAAATGTCATGACATTTGGATGCACGGCAACAAAGTTATTGCGTTTCAACTGTCAGTGTGTTGTGTACATCGGTCGGAAAATGAGTTTCAAACAACGAGCTGCAATTGAGTTTTGTGTTAAACTGGGTAAACCTTTTACTGAAACGCATCAAATGCTACAAAATGCATATGGTGATGAGTGTCTATCCCGTACGCAAGTTTACGAGTGGTTCAGGCGATTCAAATCGGGTAGAGAGACGCTGGATGATGACGAAAGATCAGGCCGTCCCAGAACCGGATTATCGGAAGAAAACATCGAAAAAGTGCGTGAATTCATCAAACATAACAAAAAAGCGTCGGTGAAAGTTATTGGAATGGAATTAGGCATTCCTCAAACAACCGCATACCGCATTTTGACCGAAGTTTTGGGCCTTAAGAAGGTTAATTCGCGGTTTGTACCACACAAACTCACCGAAGACCAAAAAGTTGATCGAATTGCGCATTGCAAAGACATTGTTAAAAGTGCTCGGCAGGATCGAAACTTCTTGAAATCGATTGTAACTGGTGACGAGACGTGGTGTTTTGAATATGAGCCCGAAACAAAGCGGCAAAGTGCTGAATGGAGAGCGCCGGATGAAGGACCACCCAAAAAAAGTCGCTTGGTGAAGTCAAAAGTTAAGGTGATGCTGATTTGTTTTTACGATTCAAAAGGAATTATCCACAAAGAATTTGTTCAGCCCGGCCAGACAGTCACTGGAGAGTTTTACTTGGGCGTCATGAAGCGTTTGCTGGCAAGAATTCGTCGTATTCGGCCCGAATATCGAGAAATCGGCAGTTGGACTCTTTTGGACGATAATGCACCATCACATCGTTCGCGACTTGTAACTGAATTTTTGGTCAAAAATCACATTATTCGTTTGCATCATCCGCCCTATTCACCAGATCTCGCTCCGTGCGATTTCTATCTGTTCCCGAAACTGCATTTGGCGATGAAAGGAAAGTGGCACGCATCGATTGAAGCCATTGAGAAGGCGACGACCGCCGTCCTAAAGACCATTCCAATAAAGGACATGGAGAAGTCGTTTGACAACTTGTTGGAGCGTGCAAATATGTGTATCGATGCAGAAGGGGAATACATTGATTAATAAAAATGATTTGTTCCAAAATGTACATTGTTTTTTTGTTTTTTTAAAACGTTCGGTTTCTTTTGGAATGGAGGGTGTATCTATGAAAATATTTTTTTTCCTGGCGATTGTTTGTTGTTACATACTAGCATATTAATTATGAGTTCACTGAAAACACATATGTAAAATAATTTTTAGAAATCTAACACATGTTTTATATTCTTCTATAAATGTTATCAATTATTGAATATGCATTAACAAGAAATGGAGATTATGACAGCTTTTTTAAAATTTCATTCATACATATTAATCTTATCTCAGTAAATAACATAGTATCATTGTATATTTCATTTCGAAGGATATTTAAAGAATATACCCGCTTTTCTTTTATTTTCTCACATTGCTTCAGTTTACTGGTGGTATCTGCAAGAAGGGACAAACATGATATTTTATTTTATTAACTTTTCAGCATTTGCCTTTCGTTTGAGTTGGAAATGTAATTAACATTATTATTAAAAATAACTACGTTTAATTTGGAATAAGACTCGTTTTAGCCTTCGTGAAATAACATTGTTAAGGTTCCAATATTTCAAAAATTAATTTTCCACTACTTGAAATTTTGGAGTATTGTCATTCTTACACTTAACCCTTCATATTTATACCCTTAATTTACTTAATACTGATTCAGAGGATACATAATATAATATATTTCTGTCATTCTAGGAGTGGAAGTCACATCAAAAGTTGCTAGATGGCAGTGTCTCATTTTATTTTAAAAACTTTATGGTATCTTACATTAGCAGGTCTGGAATAAAAGTCGAAATTAGAGTAGTGTTTTAATGTTAACTTCAGATGCAGGAATGATCACAGTCACTACTACTTTAAAAAATACTAATCAATTTAATAATATTTATCGCATATACCACATTAAATCTACAAGCAACTCTGATTATATAGTAGTAACTTTATTGTAATGTAATACAAAATTAAACAATATCTCAGAAAATAGAAACTTCTTTAACCGTAGGACAAGGCTATCTCCATTTCCAGACCTTCGGTAGTCGCACATAAGTAAATGTAGGTCGATGTTTATAACCTGTATCCTTTATGTAAATAAATTCATATAACTAAAAAAAAAGTGTAATTAAATATAAAAAATAGTTTGCTGGGAATTGCGTATTAATTAGCAAATATTTGAAACGGCCTCCTTTGATGATATTATCTGGGTTGCAAATGTTCACACTTACAAGCAATGTTTTGAAATGGAGATAATTTAAAATGAAGGGCAAAAACGAGAAGTGTATCTCAATCAATATTCGTTAATTAATTACTTAAGCTTTGAGTGCTCGACATGCCACCATTAAAAGAAACTTGCATGGCTAACGAGAAAATTCATATACAGGGTGCGTAGTATATGTGAGGAAAAGAAATGTGTACTTCATACTTTGTTTCGAACTAACGCATATGTATTCTTGTTTAAAGTGAATCATGGCCGAATATAAGTTGACGCATCAGATGAAAAAGGAGCGCTCTGGTTACTGCTGTCTGCGCAAAACACTGTGTTTAATACAGTGCGACATTTCTAGCACTTGCCAGATTATTTGTGAATAAAGTACGAACGGAAATTGATGCTTACAGGAGGAAAATGACAACTGATTCGAAACACTTCGGTACGTTGGACCTCCAGACACTATTAGTACATCATATTTTATACAACACGAGCAAATTATTACTATCGTTAAGTCCGGAAATTCCACGATGATCATCGCGTTTGAGGTCGATGTTTCTTATGGCACAATCAGACGTGTAGAGAACCTACTCTAGAAGTCATATACGATAAGGAGAAATCAATTGACACCTACAAGAGGATGTTTCATGCAAAGCTGTTACTCAAAATGTACAGGCATAACATACTTTAGGTTTCGTCTGATCATAAAGACTTCGATCAAGAACAAATAGTGAACAGAGGAAATGACCAGTGTAGGGTTATCATGCCTCAGTATTTTGAACGGACATTTCAAGAAATAACTAAATGGACGTACTTTTCGCTTGTTGGTTCTATTATTCATCAGTTGTTGACTGTAAATTACGAGTAATTTAAACGTCTATTTTCACAAATATATCACAACAATTATAAAGATTTCCACGTTGGACACAAATGCATTTCATTTCTTATAAATGGCTTTCCAGATTGTATAAAATTTCATTGTTGTCAATAGAAATGCACATTGTTCCCACTGAATTCAATTGTAGTGTCATCTACTGTTTGTTAATGCCAAGTAATGTTTCTGTAGTGTTCGTTATCACCTACCAACGTTTTAGAAACCCAAAGGTATTGAAACATAGTGACCAGACGATAATCCACCTTGGCAATAGAGAAGATGATACGTTAGGTTGACCAGGTGTAATCTTTGAAGAGGAAACACCCTGTTCTCTATCTTATTTAACAAATGTACATTTGACACTCTTTTCATAAGAACAGAAGCTCTGGACAAACTTAAGTGTTACTAGTGCACTCGAAAATGAGATGGCCCTCATCTCCAGAGGTGGAATTTTGGTTACTTTTAATACAGTCGCAACTTCATGCATTGTGTGAAACTAGTGAGCATAGATTAAAAAGCGATATCACAGCAGTGGGGACATTAATGCAGTACTTCAATTTGGTCTCAAATTTTATAAGAAAATAGAACAATATTTATACAATTTTCGGAATAAATGTTGCTAACAATAGTTCAAGTGAGGATATTCTGAACAAAAAATATGTTAGTAGTTTGTTAGGTTTTATACAGATATATGATAATTGCAGACTTGGTCAAAACGATTCTTCAGTTGTGCTAAAAGGATGGATCCTTTGATTTTTCAAAAGTTTATGTCTTTCGATGAGTTTTTTTTTATATTGGACATTTTCCCTGCACGTGACTTGATATACATCCTCACGAAAGAGTAATGGTAACGAAGAATGTTATTCATTTTGTTCAACGAGAAAGTATGTGGAAAGAAACTTGAATACTTGGGAAATTAATGGTGTGGCTCCTGCCAATACGTGGAAAAGTCTATTGAAAGATTTGAAACAAACTGGTGTTCGATAAACAGTGTTGGAAAATATATTTGTACTTATCTTAACACTTCCAGGAACATTGGTAGATTTTAAAGGGCTCTTTAGTGTTATAGGGATATATGAGAAAAAGTAGTTCGGAGTTGAGATTCCAGCAACAAATATATTATGAGAAAAAAAGAAAAGACACATCACACAATAAATTCATAAAGGGAATACAAATCTACTTCTGCTGGCACAAAATCAGAAAAAAGTTTCAGACATTATACAGAATTTAATAAATGTACTCTTTCACTTTTATATACGTATTTTCTTTCGGTATTTACTAGAATTTAATACTGTATCAAATGATATATAAAATACATTTTAAAAATAAAATGCACTCACACACATCATGAAGAACAGCAGTTATTCGAGTGACGCTGGTAAAGGACACTGTTAGCTGCACTCAGATAGTAGTATACAGTTAGTTTCGGATCTACCGAAGTAAAGGTCCGATTTTGATGCTTGAACTTACATTTCAAACTTCCACTTCGCCATGGTCACTAACTTAAAATAATGTACGTAAAATGCAGGAAAGCAATTATTAATAACGAATATAAACATATGAAAATATATTCTGAGAGGAAAATCTAGTTTTAACCTCGCCGGGACTCGAACCAGGGCTTTTTTGTTTACCAACTCGACGCCTTAACCACCAGGCCACCGAAGCAACCTCACAGATGTGGTTTCTCCGTTGTATTTACAGTGCACGTGCCTCGTCACGTTATAGCGCGTGTGCAGGAGAGAGGAGCATCGGCATAGATGGCTCGTGTTACAGTCTTATTTTTATATGCAGCCTTACAAAATAAGTGATATCAGTACAAAACCCCGTTTGGGATAAAAGGAAGAGTGACGCAAGAATTCTACTCACAAAGAAGTGATGTCTATTTTGCAAGTGACTTTCTTTGTGTCACTATGGCGGAAGGATATTGTCTCTTAATTTTATTACAAAGGCAATACTTTTGCCATAGTGACACAAAGAAAGTAACTTGGAAAATAGATATCACTTCTTTTGTGAGTAGAATTCTTGCGTCACTCTTCCTTTTAACCCAAACGGGCTTTTGTACTGATATAAAATACTCCTACACTTTTAGTTGCAGCATTTCCGGTCGCCCTAGGTTTTACGTGTGTATTTCATCTTGGTGTCGCAATTAATTATTCGTAGTTTCTTTCTATTTAAATAAATGGTCTTACTTACTTCAGAAAACCAAGGTCATTTGATTTTCAGCGATGGTGACACTATTAAGGATGACGAGGGACGTGTCATGCCACCTAAATTCCTTCAACAATGCCATCACGTCTTTCCTGATGCCTGCATTGAGGTTCTAAAACAGTTTAGGCACAAAGATCATCTTCTATCTGCTATTATACTGGACTGCTCAATATAATTAAAATGTCCGTGAATACTTATATGAAGCCAGGGAGCGAAGATGATAGTTAATCTCGATCATTCACTTAATTGTTTTAAGTTTTGAATTTAATTTATAAAGCCTGTAGGCAATTTTTGCTCAGACCGGATGGATTATGTAACGAGAATGGTGCAATAAGGAAAGTGGGAGGAGAGCGCCCTTCCATTGAGCAACCGCGACTTGATCTGCTTCGTTGCGTCTCATTCAATGTATATCAACACTTAATTTCAAACTCGGAGTTTTTCTATTGTTTTCACATTGTTTTAAAGTTCATATCTCAATTCTCGGAAATAAGATGAAACTAATTTATAGAATGTGTTGATATATGAAAGGTCTGTAAACACATAAGTCAGGACTTAAGACCATACTCAAGAAACGGACAGTACTCGGACAAGTCTAAGAATCTTTGTTAAGAAAGTTCTATGGATTTTGGATAATACCATAATTTGACTAACAAGGATAAATGCATGCTAGTTAAAAATAAGAAGAAAAAAAATTTAAAATTTGAACACTTTTCTTCCATTCTCCTCATAATAGAATAAGAACTTAGATTTGATTTTCATGAATATAGAACTCTCAAAGGAAGAACTGTTAAAGTGGCGCGTCAACGAGACCTTCTGGTGAGTGAGAGTAAGGCTGTAAAAGTCCGGTTGTACTTGAGGCTGTAAAAGGCTGATAGAACTTTCGCATTGTTGAAAATAGCCACAACATACAAATAAATCAATCACATTAAACTCTTGTCTCTAACTGAATTCCGCCACCACCTTCGACCCTGAGGAACTGTTTCACACTTTTGTCAACAGTCAGAAGCACTACACAAGCATATACAAGTCTAAAACATGTTCAACTAGCCCGTATTTGAACCATAGCCCATATTTAGATCTTCTCCTATACATACATTATATATACTTCACAATATCAGCTTCTACCACTCACAAATAACTTACAGTCACTTTTTCATTTTGCATCTCCATCATCATTCATATAAATCACTTCACCGAATATCCTCATATCTACACAGTTCCCATCAATGTTAAGGGTAGAACTCGTCTATAGATGTCTAGAGTAGACTTTAGACAAGAAAACATCCAATCAACTGTCTTATTTGTAAAGTGTTGTAGCGTTCAGGGCACCTCATGCCCGTTTCCTGTCTGATCATCCAATCATTTACACTCAAAATTATACTAATAATCATAAGCTTATAATGTAGATGAAAGAGTAATAGAAAGAGTGCAATACTGTTTTTAAACATCCCGTACACCATCTAAACTCTCCCTTCATTTTCCACACCTACTTCCACACACGTACCCTAAACAGAACACGTAATATTCTGGAGCGCACTAGCTATTTCGATGAATAGGAAAGAAGCTTCGTACTCTCTTTAAAAAGTATAATTTGTTGGTCAGCAAGTAATGCTTGAAAAGAGCAAAGTGCATCATAAGTACGTCTACGAGACATCACTTAAACCAGTTGTGGAATTAACAGTGCGTGATTTAGCTGAAGCTCGCTGAAACAAACGAATTTTAACAGTAACCCTCTTGATATTGTAACAGCGGAAGCTCATTATCACAAGCCTTCTTATAAAGATTATATCCGAACCAAAAGCGAACCGAGCCAACAACAGATAAAACGTAAAACGATGTGAACTACAAAAGAAATTACACGCAGTCAATGACGTCTTTATTAGATTATATTTGCATAGATTTATTTTCGAACACTGGGATTACATCGCTATTGCTGATTTAACATCTAAGTATGTGTCAACAATGAACTCTGCAGTAGTAATTGATAATTCAAATTACTCAAGAAAACATCTTAAAATAAAATGAATTCAACCATGGTAATATCCCAATTACAATTTGTTTTGCGCAAGGACTCGTTGGAAATGGACTCCACAATTATAATTTATAAGGTGAATAAATAAATGTATCAATAGTTTTTCTTATATTACAAATATACCTGAAGTATATTTAAGTAATGCATTTCTACAAAACTATCGTCTGTAGTTTAGAAAAGT
>JAGDQP010013386.1:0-21657 GCA_022664845.1 Lepisma saccharinum
TGTGCACTATGTTAAATAGAGAATGAAAAAAGGGGTCGTAGCCTTTCATAGTGTTGGATGACGTAATCTTTGTTATGTTAAATAGGGGTCGTAGTATTTTATAAAATGTGTGGGTTAAATAATTTCTGCTATGTTAAATAGGGGATGAAAAAGTACTTCGTAATCTTTTATGAAATATCTGCTAGGGGATGAAAAAAGGTGTCATAGCCTTTTATAAAATATGTGGGTTGAAAACTAGTTCTACGGGGTGCTCAGTTTCTCATTCCTAGAGGATACTCATAACACCACGTATCATACGGCCCGGAGATATTAACTCCTTGCAATCAGCGCGTCCTGGAAAAAAGGGGTGATTTTTAAGAAAGTGCAGTCAGGTGCCGCCCATCTACTTAGGTCCTTGCAGACTGGTTTAACTCTAACAGTTTTTTTTTTCTAATATGTACCAGGATAGTCGCGTTTAGAGTCAACCTACAAATTGTTGGCAGAAATAGTTTGTTGTACTATTTGTTTGTGAATGCAGAGGGTTCTTTATGTTTTTATTCTTTTTATTTTATTCTTTACGTTTAGTTGCATATTCGAACCGTCATATTGATTTTTAGAGGAAGTTTGTTCAGTTCCTGTGGTGATATTACTTTCTTATCACTGACAAGATTCGACTCAATGTTTCCAGAGTTCTTGCTGGGAAAGTGAGCTCGTTTTATTAATAAATTCTCAAAATGATACGTTTCCTTACTGAATTTAATTTTAATTTCCTTTGTAAGGCCTTTAGACAACTTTGGCTCAGGCCGGATGGATGATGATGGGACGATTGGTTGAATGAAGAACGTGGGAGGAAACGGAAGAACCACGAGAAAACTTACGCACACGGTGTTTGTCCACCACAAAGCCCACATGGCACGAGCAGAGTTTGAACCGACGACCAGAAAGGCCAGAGATGAGCGTTCTAAGCGTTTTACTTAAATGTGTTTACCTTAAGTGGGTTTGTTATTACGTGTTCAACTTGTTTTACTTGTACTATACGTGTATTATACTTGTGTGTACTTGTTCTTGCATCACTAACTACTGACAGCACTGTTAAAACCACATCTATGCCCGAGTTGGGATTCGAACCCACGATCCATGGGTCGCCAGACTACCACTAGCGAGCACGACGACCACATGGATCGGCAGCGTTGAGCCACCGCGGCCCTTATGTTTCCTTACTGCATATATTTAGTCCTTACGGTAGTCTTCTATGTTTAATTTTGGGAGTATATTTTGGTAACATGGAACTAACTTCGGCAGCAGCAGAGAAGCAAAACTTAGAAAAAAATTAAACAGGATTTTTCTTGAAAATTAGTGCCCCCCCCCCTCAATGAACTCAAATCCCCCTTCCCGGGTGAAAATGTCTGAATTCATCACTGGCCGAGAGTCTAATTGTACAGTCGTGAACGACTCCATTTAAATTACGGGTTATTTTGAAAACCTGTAGCATCTCTTCATTTTACAGATATTTTGTTTAAGTTTCGTTCGAAGTTACGAAGGGGTCCGAACTCACACTGAAGAAAACATTTATAACGAAATAATATAGACGACTGTTTCCTTCTTTTACTAGATGTTGCTTCTGTTTCGAGCCAGTAGCTGTATGTCTTCGGTAACTGCTCTTTGGAATAGTGTCCATGCTGTTTCGGTGGAGATAAGGCGTATGAAAACTGCTATTTTGCTGTTAATCACATTCATCTCCTGAATGCTATGAAAGTTCTGTTTCATTAGTTTGCTTTTCCTGGTCACTGTCACTGTCACTTTGACATTTACTGCTTCCACTTTCTGCTCCTGTATTATTTGAAAATAATTCTGTGAGAAGGTTATTTACTGATTTTTGTTGGACGGAAGGGAAGGAGAAATACCTGAAAAATATTACACGATCAAAGGACGTAGGTTGGGTTGCATACCTACGGGGCACTGAATTGTTTTGCTGCGAAGTGTACGAAGAGAAAACTAGAAGTTCAACAAATGATTTTTTTATTTTCAGAATAAATGACGAAACAAAACTGAAATCCTCTGACAAGGCTTATGCGCTAAAGATAAGATAAAATGAATTGTATGGGCGGTAACAGCACTATGGCTTACGCCCTTATGCGCTAAACTTTATTACAATAACAAAAAGTACAATGTAACAGGTTTAGTATTCTATCAACACCTTCTTCAGACAAACACTACTCAACGCTACGTGAGTCCAGAATTAAGCATCAGACATTCAGAGGACCTTTGTTTATCTTTCGCCAGTTTCGTTCCAGAGATTGTTCACTTTCTGAAAACTAAACAAATTTCAACCAATCACTTTTTCGTAAACAGTTTACTTGCTCAAACTTTAACATAGGCCACACCAGTGTTCGATTTGGTGTGGGGGATGCCGGGAATATTCCCGAGCGCCCAAGAACTTCATCCCCGGTTGTTGATTCCGAATATCATTCCAAACAGGGATAAAATCTTTTTATTTCTACCTAAACAGGTAGTAAGTGAAAACTTACAAGAAACCACTAGTTCTAAGATCCCCCTTCGCAATAAATAACAAATCGAACCCTGGGCCACATCCCTACTCCCCCTTGGTCAAGTAAAGCACTTTCTCAAGCTCTCATGACGGGCGTAAGCCATAGTGATGTTACCGCCTATAACATTTATTGAATCTATTTTTTACCTTCTCAAGCTCATCACCGAAAAACTACAGAATATTTAAACCTGAATAGTGAGTCGATGGGTAATTAAATAAATCGTCGATTTATCTGTACATCCTTTCAGGTTTAATTTTCATGTATTAAACCTTATAGATTTAATTAAACCTAAACCTTTATATGTATTAAATGTTTGTATCTACTAAACCTCTATAATTAATTCAGTTATACTTTTGCGCATAAATAAATGTTATTTCAATAGCAACTACCCCGAGTATCCACAGTTGATTTATTCATTTGACATTGTTTTGCACATAAGCAAACCAAAGAAATTCTGTAAGAGCACGGAATTGAAGCCAAATAATAAATAAAATATATAGTGACAAAAAAGTTCTTTTTAGTCTTTACTCAGTGATTGTCACTTCTTCCATCATGTTGGACCATTCTCTGACATAAAAGATTCGGAAATGACAGACTTTCGTCGCGTTGTTGACAAATCGTGACTTCACAGTTTGGAGACACATTTCCCTGTAGGATCCAGACCTTCGCAGATAGATGGCGGAAATATATAGACGCAGAAAGTGACCTTGCTGTACTGTCTGAATCTTAATACATATTTGAAAATGAAACTTGTCTTCTGGATATGTTCATGGCACCAGTCAATATTATTAGTCATTTGCCAAAGGAATACTCTTTGAATCTGACCTTCAGTATTTATTGTTAGATAATCATTTTTGAAGAGAAAATATGAACTCACTTTTTAAACCTTAATTATCTCATATCTTTTCAAATTTAACACAATTCTCATTTGTTTTCCAGATATATTTACACAGATTCAGTAGTGGTAGAGAATATGAAGGAAGCGTGTGATATCCTACAGGCTGCTCAGACGTACTTTTTACCAGCTCTAGTTGAAGCAAGTAGTAGATATATCATCGATAACCTAACTCCTGAGAACACGTGTAAACTTTTAGAGTTTTCACATAGTATAGGTTGTGCCATTGTACAGAAATCATGCCTGAAGGTAATATAATCTTTTTATTTTTTAAAAGTATAGAGACTTTTTATTATGTCTGTGATTTTGTTTATTTTGTATCTGATGAACGTAACGAAATAAATTAGGCGTCCTTCTCTATGCATCATTTAAATGTTACGTTTGAGCATCTACATACCGAGTGATGTCCCAAAGGTTGAGCAACTCGCTCTTTCATAGTGAGGTAGATAGAGGTAAAATACATCCCCCAACGTCACTCTCCACTAATAGTGGTGTAAAAAAACTACATTTTTTGAACATACGACTAATGTCTCTGCGCTAAGCTTATAAGCTTTTAAATACAAGTTTTCTTTCTCATATTCTTTAGATGAGTCGCCATGCAGAGTCTCTAGTGACACCAAGGAATGTTACCATCAGTTAAATGACTTTGGTGTTGTGCAGACAGTTTGTAAAAACAAATCGACTCTGGCAACATTTTTTAAACCGTGCCTGAATGATGATTCATGTTTTGCTTAAAAATGTCCAATTTACAGGACTATATTTCAGCATAAGAGTCTCTACATGTTATGTTCTATGAAAGCGTGAGTTGCGTAAAATTTGGGACGCTATGTATATGTTTCTTTATTTTTGTAATTATTATTGTGCGTGGTTAATTGAAAATGTATATTTATTTTTACTATCTTCTCTTATATTTTACATAAAGGACATTCTGCAAATTGTTATATAGGGTAGAATACTTGCGTAGCTGTTTGTATTGAAATTCAACTACCGTAGAGGCAAAATAGAGTAGTGCGGAAGGACCATTTTTGCAACGAGTGGCATCACATGTTGGTCTGTAGACCAGCGCTCTACCTCGGATTCAAATCCGATCGTGGTTCAGAGTCCGCAATAATAATATATTATGTCCTTAGAAGTTATGTATTTGAAGAGGGAAAACATCTAAAATCAATTACGCTGCGATACTTGACTTTCTCACCATAGCTTTCAACGTTGATTCAAAAATTTAGAATTTCTAAATTTGCCACAATCTGTGCTTTCCTTCCAGCTTTTGGCTGATTTCCAGCTAAATACCTGATGGTGCATTGCTCGACAACTAGAAGTTACCTGCCTTAAAATATTCCTTATCGCGGGAGTGATAAAGTTGGTGCATTGTTTCTCAGTGGAGGAAAGCAAATCGGTGGTTACTCGTCCAGAACTAGGTAGCTTGCTTGGAAGTAGCAGCCACGTCGACCTCATCCCCAACTTCACGGCTATTCAAGCTCCTGCAATAAATACTGCGCGTCCGTGGTGCCCGGATTTTGATTGACTACCTGGATTGGTCTTTAAAGTTGCAAGCTCAGCGTAACAGAAAGAAATTTTCTCTTCATTAGAAAAGTAATTTCAAATTAAAACATTATGTTTTTAATCACCTCATTATTAGAGGAGAAGGTGGTATCATGAAGCTCAGGGACGTATGTAGGGCTGAGTCCTGGGGGTTCGGACCCCCAAGGGCGCCGATTTCTGTGTACCTTTGGGGGGTGACATTCAGATATTGTTTTGTTCCCAGATGAGGATCTAAGAAGACACATATGATACAAATCTAATTCAGATTTTGCCAAATATTGTATATTCATTAAAAAAAAACACATAGAATAGTATACATATAGTCATTATGAAGGCTTCCCCAGACCCAACTATTACAGAATTTAACAATGTTTGTATAACGTTAAAAAAAACACTAAAACATAATATGTTCTAACTAATAAGAACAAAGTTTCTGCTGTTACTAGAAAATAAACTTAGGAAATAACATAAACTAATGTTAGTCTATGCAGTTATTCAGCTTTTCCAAATGTGTTTCTTTTTCTGTCCGGCTCACCCTCCCGCCGCGCTACTGCTGTGTTGGACAAATATTGTTTTTCTTCTTTTAATTCTCGGTTCTCGACCTCGACAGGCATTCTTCAAGAAGCTTCTGTCTCACCTGCAGTGAGAAAAAAAAATATTTGGACAAGTTGAACAAAGAGGAAAACAGACTTACCACACGCAAAACGTGGCCCATTTCGAAATCTCTTGCTTTTTATGATAATTTGGATAGCTTAGATATAATGCTCTAGAAATAACTAGTAATCGATACACCTGTAAAGTAACAGGCAACAAAAGAGTGACAACTACGTAAATTCATCGCAAAAAAAAGTATTTGGACAACCCCCATATTACTCTCGAAAGAAGTGTTTTAGGTACCCTGTTGTGTACAAAAGCACTCTGCGTGGTGTATTGAAGCAATCCACACAGTATCAGGCATAAAGAAGCAGCATGGGGAACAAAGTGAGTTGAAAAACATTAGAACTGCTCACTTTAATTTCAAATTACGTGCGGAAGGTAAAAGGTACTAAGACATAGCCAAGCTTGTTGGAAAGCCATGCTCTACTGTTGGATACATCATGAAGAAACATAACACAGAACATTTATTGAGGATTCCTTCTGGTCAACTAAGGAAACTAACTACCCGGAATGAAACCTATATTCTTCATTTTGTGAACAAAACTCAAAGAATTAGTGATAAAGATTTGGCTACTTCACTTGCCTAGGATATGCATGTTAATGTTACAGATGTGTATATGTGAACAAAAAAATTGGGATTCAGATGATGTGTAGCCAGAAACAAAACACACATATCAGAAGAAAGCAGAAGGAAGAAGTTCTAATTTTCCAAAAAAATATAAATATGAGTGCCTGGAATTTCGGAAAAAGTTTTATATATATATATATATGAAACGAGATAAACTTATATTGTAGTGATTGATCTCAGGACGTGTGGCGAAAGAAGAATGAAGCTTTCAAAAAGCAGAACATTGCTTCAACTGGTAGAAATCTTGATGGTCTGTTATGATTTGGGGTTGTGCAATTACTAATAGCGTGGCCAGTATTTATACTCTGGATACACATCTTCTAAATCCCATTTTTTTCAATGAATTTTGGATTGGTTGTGGTGTAACATTAACTTACATATCCTAGGTTAGTGAAGTAGTCAAATCTTTAGCACAGAATGAAGGTTCATTGAGTTTTGTTCACAGAATGAAGAATGTAGGTTTCATTCCGGAAAGTTAGTTTTCTTGGTTGGCCAGAACGGATTCTATTCCGCAATAATTGCTCTGTTTTATGTTTCTTTATTACGTATCCAACGGTAAAGCATGACTTTCCAACAACCTTGGCTTGCCTGACACCGTGTGGATTGCTTCAATACACTACGTAGACTGCTCTTGTACACAAATGGATACCTGGAACTTTATTTCGAAAGTAGTATGAGGGTTGTCCAAATACTTTTTATTTATTATTTTTTTTATGAATTTACGCAGTCCTCGCTCTTTCGTTGCATGTTACCTTACAGATGTATCCTCACTCTTTCGTTGCATGTTAGGTCTTTTTCAGAATTCTATCTAAGTCATCCAAATTATCATAAAAGGGGAAGAGATTTCGAAATGGGCCATGTTTTACGTATGATACAGTCTGTTCTTCCTCTTGTTGAAATTGTCCAAATACTTTGTTTACCAACTGTATATAGTTTCCCTATCTATATGTTGTATTAGACACTCAAAATTACGGTATTAACAGTAAACAATAATTGCATCCAAACAACTGCTTGAAGGACATATTTCCAAGTGCAAGTCTACTCCTACTTTTGTGTGAGTTCCTCTTGTCGCTTATTTTTCTTTATATATTTCTTTTTCTTAAATTATGTTTGTATGCGTATGTCCCTTGCGGACCACCACCACCACCACACACACACACACACACAAATTTATATTTTTTTTGTGAAATTAGTATCATTTTTGGCAAAATTATATGCACTTTACGTAAATTTCACACCCAGCCATTCCTCGGACCCACACCAAAACCAACTTCTGAGTACGTGCCTATCATGAGTCCTACATATAATTTAAGCCCCCGCAGTATAACACCCTGGTTGTGGCACCAAGAATTGTAATTAAAATCGTAGTTTTGCCACTAGGTGGATATGCTGCAGTTGCTTTATGTATCCGTGCATAACAGTGATTTAGTTGTAATTTTTTTTCGGGAGAAAACGTTGTAAGGTAAATGTTATTGACAGTATTACAACGTTTGTTTGCGTAGATTTACTTACTATGATTGTAGCTTTCGATTGATTAGGTTTCAAGGATTGTATTGCTATAATGTTAGTTTAAGCTATGCACAACTAGTCGAGGCAATTAGTGTATGCTTTTCAATATGGCGAAGATGGTAAAATGAGCCCCAAATCATGCTTAGGGCTGGTTTTCATAAAAGCTTGCGTTGCTTGCGATTTGGAAGAGTAGCCAATTTAAACACGTGTTTTAAAGCCCCTTATACGTGTTCTACGTGTAAGGGCTCATTTTCAAGCCCGCTTGCGTTGCTTACTTTTCTTGCGATTTTGGTGAATAGACAATTGAAACACGTGTTACAACATGTAATAAAAATAAAGCTTCACCATGTGTTTCAATTGGCTACTCACCCTATCGCAAGCAACGCAAGCGGGCTTGAAAATGAACCCTAAGACGTATTTCAATTGGCTATTCACCTAAATCCTAAGCTAAGCAAGCAACGGAAGCTTTCATGAAAATCAGTCCTTAGTATATGGGCACCTTCACTTTGAACGCCTGAAATACAACCACTACAGGATGTTTTTTTTAATGCCACAAAAGGATTGAGGAGGGGAAAAAAAGCTAAGTAAAAAAAAGGTGTACCATATTTGATAAACAAGATTTGAAATTTTCTGTTATTTAAAAGTCATTGATCGGGGTGAATTATTCACTTAGGGCTGGTTTTCTTGAAAGCGTGTGTTTCTTGCTTTGCTTGCTGTTTGGATGTATAGTCAATTGAAACACGAGTTACACGTAGAACATGCAATAAAACACGTGTTTCAAGTTCTACTCACCCAAATGGCAAGCAACGCACGCTTGCAAGAAAAGCAGCCCTTAATGTTTAGTTTGTGAAATGTGGGCAGGGCACACAGTGATGTGCCAGATGTGAAACGGATCACTATATTAAATAGGTTATCATATAAAATGAAAGAGTGACGAATTATGACCGTATAGAGATTAGTCATAAAAGCTATGAATCAATAGTGTTCCCAAGAAAAGAGCGTTCTTTACTTTCATAGAAAACAGTACGTCGAATACAGTTATCCACTTAAATACACATACAGATGCCTACCATTGTGTATTAGGCATGCACAAAACATTACCTGTTCGATCTGGAGTGCTAATAGTAGTAGTTCGTTCCAATCTAATCACAGTTTATAAGCATCACCATCCTGAAGATAACTAAGAAACATTCCATGCAATTTGAAGTACACACTCTGTTAAAACGTTTACTTCCTTATAAAAATTCTAAACGCTATTCATTACTCGTATAAAATACAATTATGTCTTGCCAGTATTCACTCACAATTCTACATCAAGAAAAACTACAGCTGATCACTATTTGTTTGTAAAACAACCATAAACATTATCAATTAAGTAGCACGTTCAGAATCCTGTTCAATCATTGGATCTGACGTCACAACTTCGAATTCAAACAACATAGAGTGTGCTTTACAGTTCAACAACCATAGAGAATATAAATCATAGAGAGTGCAATTTCCAACCAAAAATCTTTCCATTACTGTATACGAGATTTTTGCAAATAATAATAATAATGTTTCAAGGCCATTGACAGAGGGTATAGTGCTTAGTTTCGGAAATGTAGGCACGCAGTGAATGTGCCGGATGAGAAAAGCATCAATGTTTTTGGAAATGAACTGGAACAATTAAGGTCTACGATATTTGATGGGTCATGTTTGAAGTTTTTATTTAATTCAATCTTTGTCATTATTTTTTTGGCAGACTGCTTATGTTTAAAAGATTACTGTTAAAAATAATATAATTAAAACATATTTAAAATCAGTTTTAGCATCATTGTTTGTATTTATAAAACTTAAAGTATTATACTACTCTAAAAGTCCTTTTATTGATTTCCTGTATGCCTATGTGGCTCATATTAGCCGCACAGCCTTATTTTTAGAAACTGTACTTCTTTAGTTTTTACCATGTAAATCAATAACACACAATGAAATTATGTATATTATTTCATAGTACTGTGGAAAATATATCAGAGCATTTTTTTTTTTAATTCAGGCTAAAAATCTTCCATGCTTATTAGTTATAACAATTACAAAAACGTTGGGCCCATATTACCACTTTTCCTCTCTCTATATATAGTTTGTTTACTATGTAATTCTGTCAACAGTAGTATGAAACAAAGTATAGGCCTATACATTACTTTTAATCATTATTTTAGATAACATAACGTCGCTGAATTTGCAATACCTGCTATGTGCATTTTAACATTTTTTTCAGGAGAGCTATAAATGTGCTTTTAAAGTTAACTGTTATTTTTAATTTTTTCGATATTTATGAATGCTAATTGCCGCGTGTGCTACTTGCGAATAAGAATATCTATTAGCAAGTATAATTTCACCAGGTAAAATTGTTGAAAGTCTTATTTTTCACATAACAGGAATTACAAAACCAAGCATGAAACACGGCAGATTTTTTTTCTTTTCAATTTAAAACCATTGGATGAAATAATTTACTTGTAGTTGTGATTTCAAAAGAAAGGTAGTGTATTTCTCTTTCGAATGACACCAAAAACTCAGTTTTGGACGTTTGAGCACATACCAGGTATTGCAAATTCAACAACGATAAACAAACAGACGTTGGCGGAATATTTGTTTCAACAATGTTTTCATATTCTTTTCTGGAATTGATTTTTAAACCTGTTTATATTTCACTATTTACCTTCGGTGTTTAACAATGTCTTAACCCATATTAATGCTTTAATTTTGGTTTCTCTTTTGTTAGTTTGTAGGAAATGTATTTCTAGGTAGGTTAGTTAATTCGTACTTACCTATGGTGTTCCCGGTGGATGAGTGGTAATCTTTGCTGGTTTATCATGGGTTCGAATTACATGGAGATACATATTATGTTTCGGAACGCACTTTGTACTAGTGATACGGTCCTTAGAATGTCATCTTCATTCAGTGAAAGGAAGTTGCAAACCACCATTGGTTTAACTAATTCAGGGACCTTTGGGTAATTGGCTAGCCTCCCGCCAGAACACTGATCATCACTTATATGTAATAGTTATTGTGTATGGGCCTACGTTTATTTTTATTCCACCACAAGTAGTGAAGTACAGCAGGACAGTCGAGATGAATTGTCCCTAATCATGTTTTTACCTTACTACCCGAATGCCGAAATAGCATTTAGAAGAAATGTTTGATTGACTTCTTTAATTAATTATATAACAGCTTATGGACTAAACAAGTACCTATGGAATATGCCTTACTAACAAGAAACCATTAAGAGTTTGTGAATTTGATATCTGAAAATTCTTAGTATCATTCGATAGACCATCCAAAGAAACCCCGAAAACATAGATTTTTAACTGTGGTATCTAAATAGAGATAGAGAAATGGCGTCAACTTTCTAAGCCTCCACTCGGGCACGATAAAACGGTAACGAAGGCCATTCGACCACGAACGAAGATGTCTCGGCTCGTTTTCTGTTTTGCGATCAGACCGGGATGGTGTAGGAGAGAAGTTGTGGGAAGAGAGAGTATTGTAGTTTGAAGGCACTATAGCAGATGTGCAACAGTAAGCCAAAAATTAATTTGCTGACTGAAAATGCATAGTTCACCATTACACCATTCCATAGAACGGCTATGGAATCGATTTCACAAAATTGTAATGGTCTCTCGTGAGATGGAAAACACACAATTATAGAGTAACTTCGGCAAATAACGCCTGTCGGGTAGTAACGCAATTTGAAACTTCCTACCCTGCTAAGATGGCACCCTGCTAACATGTATTTTGTAAGGCGATCACTCATGGTTGTGTGATAAGTAGTGGAGCCTGTTGTCTTTGTAGACACAAAAAGTAGAGTCCAACATCGCGCTAGTAGAGAGAAAGCAGTGAACAAGTGTAGATGTGGCAGTCGCGGACCGGAGAAAACAGCTTGCATATTTGTAGTGCGTCAAAAGAAATAGGCGAATTATTTATGTAAAATTCAGGTTTTACTATTACTAAAGGTATACATCGATAGGGCCATAGTTGCATAACAGTATGATGTAGATAATGCAGGACCGCTATTCTTGGTGTAGAAAAATATTCAAAACACAAGTCCATTGCTTCTGGAAATAACGCCGCAATCGCGTCGGGAAATAACACCACTCTATCTAATCGCTAATCGAAACTAATACTAGTGTTGAAAATGTTTTCTTTTCAGCCGAAGTGTCTATGAGATGTGAGAAGTCTGATGTTTTGTGCATTTTCTTTTCCAGATGGGAAGTGTCAAAAACATACGGGCAACGGGGGCTGAAAATAATGTATTCAAACTATCACGGCCATCCAGCAAGATATAAAAGTTGCATGTGCTTGCAACATCCCCCGCAGGACGTTAAGAGACTGGGTGAAACGAAAGGACAAAAAGCTCATTCGAAAACTTGTTTGCAGCTCTGTATTGTCACAAGAACTGGAAGGAGAATTAAAACAGAAAATAATTCGTTTACAGACAGTTAGATTTGATTTAACCAGAAAAGATGTTTGTGAGGCCGCGTACAGAATATGTGAAAAGAATGCCATAACAAATCCATTTCGTAGTGGTAGAGCTGAAAAAAAAACTGGTTTTGTGCGTTCATAGCAAGGCACCCGGACATCGTGTGGAGAAAGGCGGAAAATTTGAGCTATGGCAGACTCATGGATTTCAACAGAACTGTAGTGAACGAATTTTATACGCTACTGGAGAATACATTTGATGCTATGAACTTACGTGGCAACCTATAACTTATTTGCAATGCAGATAAAACTGGGCTACAACGAACGTACAACAGCAGCCTAAAAATTCTGGCACAAGATAGTACATAATGCCACACATGGCGAAAAAGGTGAAACTGTGAATATCGTTGCATGCAACAATGCATCAGGTTCAAACTGGATCCCTTCAATGGTTTTACACAAGGGCAAATATGGAAAGAAAGAGTTTGATGATTATCTTCCTCCAGGTAACACCTATGCAATGACACCTAAAAGCTGTGTCACAAAGGAAGAATTCCGTACATTCCTGGAACATTTCAAGAAACATCGGATCACTGGTTGAGCACTGCTTATTGTAGATGGTCATCGCAGTCATCTTGATATTACCATTTTGAATGCTGCTGAGAGCCTAGATATTGAACTGCTGTGCTTACCTACACATTGCACCCACGAACTTCAACCGCTCGACAAGAGCTTATTCAAATCATTAAAGGTGTACTGGAGTGAAGCAGTCCACAGTTATCGACGAACACTTCCCAGAAGAACACTTCGGAAGCTACAGTTTCCAAAACTGTTCTCACAGGCATGGTTTCATTCAGCAACACCTCAGAACACCATTTCAGGCTTCGGCGCTAACAGAAATGCTATTTCCAATGCCGCCTTTGCCCCAAGTGATGTCTCAGAGCAAGAACAACCCGCAGAAATACCTCCAGGCATACGGCCAGCCTCCATCTCCAGCAACACCACCGAGTTCCCACGAGCGCCTACACCGAAAATAACTAGGAGCAAACCCCATCCCAGGGGGCATTCTCTAACTGCCAGGGGTGTATTGGTAACACCAGACCTGTTTGCAACAGCTGGCCTTTCACTTCTTCCGGCACGAAGAAACAACCATCCTTACGAAATAAAAGATAGGGCCATGTTCTGAGGGAGCTGCGGCGGATATTACAACGATCCCAGGGGTCTTAAAATTGGATTCAGTGTATTGACTGCAAGATTTGTTTTCACATGGGATTCTGGCAACATTCTTAAGTATGGCTTGTGTACATTGTGTGACGCCGGTAGTGCATTGTTGTCTGATTCCGACGAGTAGTGCTCAATGTAACTGAAGCTGTCATGTTAAAGTGTTCGCAATCATAATAAGAGTTACAAGTTCAGCCATGTATTATGACTATGAGTGTTGTGTAATAGCAAACCAGGAAACATATTGCCAAGAACCTTGTTTAGTTGTGTTCAAAATGTATTTAGTTACGATACTAACACCTTTCCGCTATTGCAAAGCATGTGGCGTTATTCGCCGACACATCTGGTAATAACGCCATCTCTTACTCACTTCGATTCTCGGTGCATTGTAGTCGTCATTGTGTCTGTAGGATCTTTGTTTCTTCATTGTATTATAGCGGAGGGTTTGCCCTCTAGTCCATGTAGTTTGCACGGTTCTAGATATAAAACACTTGAATTCCAGAACAACATGTTGAATTGGTGGCGTTATTTGCAGAAGTTATCTTATGTACGAAACCCTTTCTTGTGCTTCGCAACCTTTTCACACGGCCACTTTTTACTTTTGTTTTTAAATATTCGCAAAATATGTTTCGAGCTTTAATTAGGTGCTCTTTCGGATGTTGCTATGCATTTGCAGCAGCGTAACCTAAATAAGGATGGAGAGAAATGACGACAAAGTTCGAAAATCTCTCTTTTGATCCTCCTTTTCAGCCAATAAGAATGCTGCGGTCATCAAGAACGAACTAGATCGCTATAAATGCATGGAACCTTTCGGAAGAGTACCTCAAGAAACCTCGAAACAGATATTTTACGAATACTTAAAAGCAAAACTAAAAAGTGGTCGAGGGAAAAAAGGCTGTACGGATAATTGTGTTGTTTCTTTCTCACGAGAGACCATTACGATTTTTAGTCTAGGCGCTGGCTGTCGTCCCGTGTGCACTTTTATGTGCCCGCAATTTGAATGCATATTACATATTCATAGCAGAGTCAAAATCTTTTGGTCACGTGATCTGGTTCATGGTTATTTGGCCGCCATATTGGGCTCAATATGGCAAATCAACTATTTCTTTAATCGCTCGTAACTCAGCCATTCATAACCGATCTTGATAATTCTTTATTGAAAAAATGAGTTTACAAGCTACAATTTCAGTTCTTACAGTGTTTTTGAAATTCCCAGCAAGCATCCGGGAAAATCGGAAAAATCGAAATTTTCTAACGCTCTCTTTACTAATTTCTGCAACTCTCTTTAAAAAGGTACAGAATTTCAATAATTTTAATTTTATGTGCAATGCGTTTCTGTTTTAATACAATTGGCAAAATAATTAAAATGAAACTGGAGTAGCTATGGTTAACTTTGACGATCAAGATTCCAAAGCCGTTTCTGGAATTTGGGAAAGTCATTAGTGACACTGTGATGGTGATATTCGAAGACGACATTGATGATAGCAATAACACGGAAACAGCTTTAATCAATTGCCAATGCAGAAATCCCAAGTCAGCGCCCTTTGAACTGTCTCCTGCCTTGTCAACAGATCAAAAATTTTCCCAAACCCAAGAACATAGGAGAAATTTCGAAAGAGTTTTTCGTGCAAGAACAACCAGATCCTGTAAGTTCAGGTTTACCAGCACATCAAGCAGACATGATAGGGACAATGTATCGTCTCTATCTGGTAATCCTAGAAGGTAAATTTAAAACTCAAATCCCATCTTGGAGTTCCTTCAACAGTATCTTATGAGAATATTTCCCTCGTACTGTCATTGCATTTGCCCTATTTGCCGTCATATAGGACGCACCGGCATAACATCTTTTTGAGGACGATTTTCGGGGGGAAATATCATGTACGTTAAAATTTCATTAGTTTCGACACTTTTGAAGACAATTATACGTCCGCAATATCTTAGACCCTACATTCAACATTACAAAAGAAATGTAACGGAAACAAAGAAGGTGAAATACGACTCTTCAAATTCAACAGAATTGTTAATGTGTCTACACAATATTGCCGATAATTGTTTGTATTTGCCGGAGTTATAGACGCACCCTCTTTTTGAGGACGATTTTCGAGGGAAAAAAGTGCATCTTATACGCCGGCAAATATGGTACATACATTCTCCCTTATCCTGCTGGTGAATTTAAGTTCAATATACACTTGTATGAAGAATTTCAAGATTGCTTACTATCATTAAATCTAAAAGTAGGTACACTTTGGGTTGATAAGGGAGTTTACAGGATAGCAAAAGGCAATGTTTTATGGCCACATGAATATTCAAATATATTTGTAGGCTCTGGTGGTTTTCATTTTTCAGAAGTAGTAATGTTTGTATTGGGAAATACTTGGAAGGTAGAGTGGAGAATGATTTTGTTGAAACAAACATTTGGTCCCAATTTGCTAGAAAGTGTTCTTGCTGGGGGAAAATTATTCAAGAAGTGTAAATGAATTGTCAATGTTTGCTGAAGCTTTACAGCGTTTGCTCCTGACAGAGTTCATCAGATGTGAAAGTAACTTGGAAGTAACTGGTCGCAGGATCGCAGATCGCACATCTTTACCTTTATCTTTTTTTACTGATGTTTATGCCCTTAAACTGAAAACAGACTTTTAATACCATTCTTCTTTCCCTGTTCTCTTCAACTGGTATTACTTGCTATATTTGACAACGTAGTCTTAATGATAAATAAATTACTAAGTATACTAGTCGATGTCTAAAAGAACATGAAAATAAATTATAACAATATTAAATAAGAATGTTTGTCTGATACTTATACTGTTGAGAAATTTAGAGAATATCTCATGAGTGTCTTTACCACAGAAACATCACAAGCTCCCAAATAAGTCAACACCAGCAAAGCTTGGAACAACAGATTAAATCGTTGGGTGACTATCCTTGAAGGTTATAATTAAGAAACTTTACCAATTCATTTGCATCACAAGATGTCGTCAGATTCGACCATAGGTTTGCATGCTTTCTACGTATTGCTGTACACCGTGTTTCCGCGTTGAGGTGACCCCAATATCTGTATGTAATTTCATTAAAATCGGAGTCTCTGAAAATTATAGCTCTAGCGATCTATAACTCGTTCTATTCCGTGGGCTACTTGAAAAGAAAATAACCCTCCTTTATTGTTTTCCTACAATTGCAGCCGAAGCTACAATCATTTTAAGAAAATTCGGCAACGACTTAAAGAAGCCGCCGCCGCCCCCATAGAAAAAAACTGCCCACTACTCAAAAAGTCTACCCTTGTGATTTACACTTGTTTAGACATGTACTAAGATAATCTAAAGAGAACAGTCGTCAGACATGAATCTTCTACGGGTCTTATGGTCAGGAACTAGACTAAGAGATAATACCAGGCGTCGAAGGTCTAAAGGATAATAAAATTTCTCACCAATTCATCTTTTATTTTCAGTCGGCTTCTTTCCCACAACTAGGAAAATTCCTTCATAGTATTTTTCTTTTGAATACTCAAGAATCTTTTTGTCGCAGTATTATATTCAGAGAAATAAAATTACAGTTCGTATTTTTTTCTAATCTGCGTATTTTCTTCAACATAACGCAAATTGTGTGCAAAAGAAACAAATATAGGATGGCGTGAGGGGGTAAAACTAGACACTTTCCTGTCTCGACTTTTTAGTGTGTTTAAGAATGCTTTAATTCAGTACTAAATATTTCTTAAGGTATTATGAATTTCTTCTCGTACACTTCCTGAATTGTTTATCTCAAAAACTAGAGATGGGTCGACACCAGAATTTCTAGATAAACCCGATACTTATTTCAAACCTTCGATACTTGATATTCGATACTTTTTTCACAATGTCTTTCAATGTATTAAAAATACATACATTAATTAAAATTTAACTGTATTGCTTTCCTACAAGTTATTATTTAACTCTGTCCTGAGTCATAGATGCCTAAAGGCCATAAATAGAATTCAAACTCAAGAAGCTATAAGCTATAAACCTAACTTTCTCGATTATTTTCAAAGAAAGATATTACTGACAAAAAATCCAAGTATCGAAAAAGAACCGACTTCATTAGTTGAAGTATCGATAGATACCGATATTCTGGAAGTATAAGTGGTATCGAGGTATCGAACGTATCGTGTACCCATCCCTTATATATATATATTGTGGAATGGTATTACCCAGTTACCCAATGTAATAGGTAATTATAAATAGACTCGGATTTATTTTAGTAAAGAATTCAAACTCACATCTATTCAATGAAAAGAACAGAGAAATGTTTTTAATCATCTTCCTGTTAAAACAATCTTTCTTTCTCATCTCTGAGTATTCAGAGAACAGACAAAAATGTAATAACTATATGTAACTGGAGATTTTCAGTCAAGGACAACAGAAACTATCTCGTTGCTCATACACATGTTTTCAAATTCTTGTAAGACTATGTATTCATTAATCAGCAGTATCGAGTTGCATACGAGACATGAAGTTGCCAAAAACTTTAGACATCCAAAGGTCAAGTAAATTCTGCAGTTCTCAATTTCCCTAACCAAAAATTAAGAGAGAGGACAGAGTTCGGTTAACACCCACTTAATTGTGATTGGTTAATATTGAGATGTGATACTCCCGCATTGGTTGAAATAACAATATTTCCTATTGGTGATTATCGTTACTCCGTAAGTGACATGCAGTAGTGTGTAGCTCTATAAACTGGATACTTGACACCACGATCATCGAGTAGAAGAATGAAGGAATGATGTAGTGTCAGTAGCTCTGTCGACCAACGAGCAGAAGTCCCAGGTCTCTCACTGTCGTTTATCGCAGTAAGAGAGAGAAGAATCTAACTGTCAGGAGCAGTGAGACGTCAAGAAGAAGAGACGACGGCCCTTGTCTCCAGAAGTCATAGGCATTCAGAAGTGCGACCTAGGTTTGAACCTAAGTAAAGATCTTCGACGCATCTCTCAAGGTTCATCGCCGTAGCTATCCAGGTTTATCGTCGCAGCTATCAAAATTAATCGCCGCAGTTTCATAGGTATGTGAGTTGGGTTCATTTACGTTATACGTTCGTCATTCATTATTCTGATGCTCTCTACGTTCCGACATTTCTATGTTAGTAATTTGTACATAAATGCATGGGTGTTATTGCCATCTTCATCCATCTAATCTTAGTAGGTTCTTTCCTTAAAACCCCAATACATATTTTAAACTAATTCTCATTGTTTCCGTCCTTCATTTATTTAATCCTCACTGCAAGATAGTGTGCTCTCCCATTAAATTAGTAGTATATTTGTCCTTAAATTACCAAGAACGAAAGTATTGCCTAAAGGGTATAAATGTGTTCTATCTTTGTAACAGTGCAATAGTAACAAAACTCTAGTAAGTTACGTCCCGTATTCAAAATAGTTTCTTAGCGTTTCGAGAAATTTACAATATATACAACATTTCAGTTGCACTACCTAGTTAACTAACTCTATGGCTTATAGAACTCGCAAGTTCATCGCCGCAGTAAGAATCGTTCTCCATAGAATTCTATCCTGGGCAACATCAAGCCAGTTTTCAACATGGAACACCTACTGCTCGAAGATATCTTCTAATATTGTCCTCCCAACGACGTCTCGGTCTTCCCAATGGTCTCCTTCCATCCGGTCTTCCAACCAGGATAGAATATAATCTTCGTTTCTCCTCACCCGAGCTACATGGGCTGCCCACCTTAGCCGTCGCGATTTCATTATTTTTACAACATCTGATGAATCGTACAGTCCGTGGAGTTCTTCATTATGCAGTCTTCTCCACTCTCCAGTCATCTTGTCTCGTTTCGGCGTGTATATCTTTCTCAAAACCTTATTTTCAAACACTCGTAATTTGTGTTCATCTTCTAGGGTCGTACTCCAACTATCGTAAACGTAAAGTATTACCGGCAGAATAACTTCTGTATATTTTCAATTTCAATTTCCTTGATACTAATAGCGATGTTAGAAGTTTTAGGACTGAATAGAAACATGCGTTACCCGATACTAAGCGACTTTTTATTTCTTCCATTACCTCAGTTTTGCTTGTTACATATGATCCCAAGTATTTATATTTGTTTACTTTCTCTATGACCTCATCCCTAATATTATGTTTTTATTTCCTTCATTCATTGTGTTTCGGCTTGTTATCATGTATTTTGTTTTATGTATGTTTTCCTGTAGACCTATCTCATCGCACGTTTGTACTAAGACATCGGTGTTGCTTTGTAGTGCATTTATATCGTCCCCTAAGTTTACTTCATCCGCGTATACGAACAGTTTATTCAAACCATTCAATGATATTCCCTTTTTGTCCTCTTTAATTTTTAAAATCGCACATTCTAACGCAAAGTTAAACAGTAGTGGTGACAAGGCATCGCCTTGTTTCAATCCGTTGCGAATCTTGCCTTGAAACTATCTGACATATTATTACCTATCCGTACTCTACTTATGAGACACATCTTCACTAGTTGAACCAGTTTTTTTTCGGAATTCCAAATCGTATCAGGATACTGTATAACTTTTCCTTTTTGATAGAATCATATGCTTTCTTAAAATCAATGAATAGCTGGTGAACCGTCCCATTGTATTCCCATTTCTTTTCTAACATTTGTCTCAAGGCGAAAACTGGTTCAACGTGGATCTATTTCTTCTAAATCCACATTGGTGATCTCCAATTATTTCATCTACGTATACACTTAGGCGTGATAACAGAATATTATTTAACACTTTGTAACAGGTTGGAAGTAACGAGATTCGGCGGTATAATTACAAAGATGATTTATCGCTTTTTTTGTAAATCGGAACCATTGTTAAGGTTTTCCATTCCTTTGGAAGCTCCTCCTTTTCCTTCTTTCTCCATATAGCACTTATCAATTTATGTAGTTGCTTGATTAGTGCTGTTCCTCCCGCTTTAATTAATTCGGCTGAAATATTTTTCAATTTCTTTACCGACAGTTCAATCTCGATCTCGCTAGGTTCAATAATCCACGGTTCTGCGGTATGGATTTCAAATCCATCTGTTTGTTCCCCGTTGTGTACATTAAAAAGTTTGTCGCAATAACTTTTCCACACATCGACAATTTTAGTAGGATCCGCCTGATGATCTCCATGTTCATTTCTAATCATTCCTAACCTCGACTGGTAACTTTTTCTTAACGAATTTATCCCTTTGTATAGATCTCGTATGTTATGTATCTTCCCGTTTTCCTAGTAGTAGCTAGCAGTATCTAGTAGTACCAGTAACTAGGTACTTTTTACTATACCTAGTACCTAAATATTAGGTACTTTTCGTAGGTACTTTAACTCGTAAGAGAAATTTCTCAACAATAGAGCTTTAATTATATGGAGAAAGTTCTCCAATGATAGGCTGGTAACATTGATATTGAAGAAATCTACGAACTTTTTGTCTCAATCATTATACACAGTCCGACAAGTAAGTAATGAGACTGATTTTATTCTGACAAAACAGAGAATGCAAAGTAGAAACCAATATGTGAGCTCGAGAGAGTAATCCTTCATCTACGACCTGGCAACACCGCATGGTCCCGCGTGAAGCACAACGGGAAATATGACGTCAGTACCAGCAGTAAGTGAAAGGCCTTTGTCATGCCAGCGTCATGGAGCAGAGGGCGAATATCAAGTTCTGTTTCAAACTCGGGAAAAGTGGCACAGAAACTGTTGAGTTGATGCGGAGAGTGTATGGTGATACTTGTTTGTCTCGTGCACAGATATTTAGATGGTATGAACGTTTTAAAAGTGGTGTGGAATCGATTGACGATGAACCTCGGCCGGGTCGTCCAATTTCTGTTCGTAACGAGGAACTGATTGAAACGGTCCGTGAACGTGTGCAAGAAGATCGTTGTGTGACTGTGAGAATGATGGAAGGTGACTTTGGTGTTAACAGGGACAATTCGTAAGATCTTAGTGGAAGATTTAGGCAAGAAGAAGGTCGCAGCGCGGTTTGTGCCACACTCATTATCTGATGAACAGAAACAAGCGCGTTGTGATTACGCCCGTGACATCATTGCAACTGCCCGTAGGAAGAAAAATTTCCTTCTGTCCATTGTTGCAGAAGACGAATGTTGGTGTTTTCGTTATGATCCAGCTACTAAACGTCAGAGTGCCGAATGGAAATCTGCAGATTCTCCAAAAGGAAAGAAACTTCGTCTCTAAAAGTCAAAAGTGAAGACAATGCTCATTTGTTTCTACGACAGTAAGG
>JAGDQP010013386.1:21757-47912 GCA_022664845.1 Lepisma saccharinum
CATGAATTTGTACCAGAAGGTCACACAGTTAATGCTCAGTTTTATTTAGGTGTTTTGGAGCGTTTGTTGAAGAGAATACGTCGTGACGGCCTGAATACTCAACCCCAGGTAGCTGGTTCCTTCTCCATGACAACGCTCCAGCTCACCGAGCAGTACTTGTTGCGGAATATTTGGCCACAAAACAAGTGTGTGTGCTGAATCATCCCCCTACTCACCAGATATGTCCCCCTGTGACTATTTCCTGTTCCCTAAGCTGAAGTTGCCATTGAAAGGACGACTTTTCGACAGGGTTGAAGACATCCAAGCAGCTGTGACAGCGGCATTACGGGCCATACCACAAACTGAGTTGCAGAAGTCATTTCACTCCTTGTGTGATCGTGCCACTCGTTGTATTGATGCAGGAGGGATGCTTTGAATAATAAACAGGTATTATTCAATTACTTTTGTTTGTTTCGTCAGAATAAAATCAGTCTCATTACTTAATTGTTGGACTGTGTATAAGCCATTGATTGAAATCCAACATGTGGTCTATTTGTCAGTATAGAAGCTGAAACTTTAATTGTAATTCCCATTTCTTTGAAATTTTAAAGTAAAAGCTATATCTTCATAGACAGATAACATGGTGAGAATGCATGTGTTTGTCATATTTGGAATACTAAATATGAAGTTCATTTCCAGTTTTAGAAAGGACTCCGCACAATCCTTATGGAAATTGGATTTCGGTGGAATTACCTTTAACCGTGATATGTTGTAGATCTAGTCATCCCGAGAAAAAGTTTCCATGGGCACAACCACCAGTCACTGACCGTTTGGCCACTACAAGGCCACTGTTTTGAAAACACTCGAAGATAACGATATTCTTGGATTTCAATGGATTGCCTGAAACCGTGATATGTTGTAGATCTTGTTATCCTGAGAAAAAGTATCCATCGGCAAAACCACCAATCACTGACCGCTTGGCCACTACGAGGCCACAATTTTCAACACTTGTAAAGATATATTTCGAAGTGGTGGAATGGGCTCTGACGGTAATGATTTTATCCTGGTAAAATATCTGAATGTCCACAGCCTATATAGCACAAGGCGTCAGTTGTGGCTACCGAGTGACTGTAGCTCACTTGGTAGAGCATTCGTTCGCATTCGGGAAGTTCGGTCTGAGCCGGCCATCCGGGCCGGACTTCTCCAGGCTTTACCTTAGTCCCGCCAGGTGAATTCCGGGATGCTACCTATATACTCAAATTGCTCTTACCGCTACCTACCCGCTCCCTTTTCCGGGTTGTGTAATCACTGAGGGACGTCATCCCTCTTACATGACGGGCTTAGGCGAAAGTTGCTAATCTGCCCAAAAAGCAAATACAAATGTCAGTTGTTGCTATTATCATCGCTTGCCGCGGCTCTTCTCTCTCATGTGCAGTGACACCAAGTTGGCACTCGGAAAATAGGCGGGGTTCAAACCCTGCTGCAAGCGTCCTGACTGATTTTTTCCAGTTTCATCGATGAATGCCCTGATAGCACTTGAACGAAAGCCCTGGTCATTAACGTGCCTGTCTTGGAATACGGATGAGTTGCCTAGGATTGTTGTACCCTTGACGTGAGACCTGTATCCATCACAGTCGCCAAAGCAGCCTAGAAATACCAATGAAATGTCGATGTAATCATCATATTTACTTTCAACTAATACGATACTTTGCTAATGCAATATAGTATGTATATGTTTCCGTTATGAACTGGTATCCCTCCTGTCGGCCGGCATCGGGTAAATATCGAAATATCGAACGACAAAGAAAGAAATCTGCATGTGCTACTGGGGATTGCTTATGTCCCAAGGAAGGTCAGAGGGATTCGGAAGGTAGATATTTCAGAACATAATTTTATCCTAACAGCTTTCTGCCTGCAGAGGCTATTCATTAAATAAAACGGAAACGAACCTGGTAGATTACAACACTACATTTCAACAATTACAATATAATAATTACTAGCCTATGAAATATTACTCGCATAAATTTAATACAACCAAACGGTGCAAAATCGGTACAAAACGCTACTTATAAATGTGAATGTTTGATGTTTCTGTCGGTTGGGGGTTTTAAACAATAATGGTATATATTATCACAGTGTCACTAAAATATATTTGTATTAACTTATTCTCGTAGACTGATCACCGTTCATACTCACGTCAGCATCAGCCTCGAATGCCTTGTTCAACAAATTACATCAACAAAATATGTAAATTGAGGAAAATAAAGTAGCTAAAGAATGGCGCATATGATGTAGAGGTACCACTCAACATATTCTCGACCAATGGCACGAAGTAAGGTGGAGTAATCAGTCCCATGCTCTACCGCCTTTACCTCCCTAGGTGCCCAGGAATACCAAGGCCACACTGGTAATCAATTTGATAAGAAGCTGGGTACACCTCAGAGCTCCAGGCATGGGAGCACTGAACGAAAGTGTCCAGCGTCCTTGTCAATATTTGAACCCGGGCAGAGGCGCTACCGCCTGGGCCACGACGACCCCATGTAAATTAAAATTGTGAGAAAATAGCCCTTTTACGCGGAAGAAAATGTAGCTCTCTGAATAAATTGTTTCATGAGTATCTTGCATTTTCTCACATTTTACCTTTTCACTAATAATAATAACGTACCTATTATTAGTAAATGATCATTATATTTCTTAAATGTACTTTTTCAGCTGCTTTTATATTATGTTAATTACATTCTTAATATTTTGACATGATTTAGGTGATACAGCAGTTAACAGCCTTTGGTTGAATCAATCGCTCTCAATATAGAGTATTTATTATTATTATTATTAATTATTAATTACATGAAATGAATGGTATAGCATTGCTATTCGACTCAATGAGTATCCTTTTAATTAGTCAAATTAATTTCCACCCCTATCTAGGATTAACTGGGTCATGTGCCAGTGCCTAAAAAGTACCTTAGGTACTCTGATCAGTACCTGTACCTGTACCTAGGTACATTCACCAACAGGTACCTAAGCAGTACACTCACGTGAAAAAGACGTGATTTTTGGTTCGAAGAAATCAAAATCACATATAAGTAATGAAATTTGGTCTTTTAATTGACGTAATTCTGTCATCTCTCATCCTCTAGTTTTTGACGACATACTATGATTGTATCTCGTTTTCGATAGAGGATGCGTGATCATAGCCAATGTAGTTGGAGTAAACCAGTGAATTTGTCGGATTAAACTGTTTTATGTGTGTGTCGTTGCTTTGTAAAATGCGATTGAAATGCAAAAGCACCGGGATCAAACGTTTTGGGATAATTTTGGTTCATTTATAGGTTTATTTGAAACAAATAGCTACAGGAACAAGCTGTCACTGGAGGAACCTTGCATACGTCGTTTGGTTTGTGACATTTACCCGTCATTTCGATGTCTTTCACGTCAATTTTCGACCTAAAAATGACGTTATTTTCACGTGAGTGTGCTTCTTGGGTACCTAATACCTGTAGCTAGGTAAAATTCAAGGTTAGTACCTCTTGGGAAAATTCCTCGCGACGCCCTTAGTTACAATCCTAAAATTAATGTAAGTGATGCAGTTATTTTGTTATAGACTGTATGTAGCTGATATTATTTTATCGTGCATCTTAATTTTAACGCTAATGTACAGTAGTAAGTTAGAAACAAATTGAAAATTGATTCATGTGACTCAATGGTAAATGTATAGTGTCTTCTCTTTCTTTCAGATGATACAGGAGCACATTTATCCAATTAGAAAAGATTCCTCATTTCTAAAAATATCGATGCCAATATTACAATGTATCTTAGAACAAGCTCCTCTCGCTATAGAAAGTGAAGCTAAGTTATTTGAAATGGTGTTACAATGGGCGAAACGACAGGTTGAAAAGAAAAATATAAGTAACGTTGCGAATCCTCTGCGAACTGCTGCCGGTACAATGCTTCGCTGCATTCGTTTCCTGACCTTCAGCAAATCTGAATTCCAGGATCAGGTCATGCCGTCGGGTATATTAAGTGCATCCGAAGCATCAAGCATCCTCTCAGGTATAACAGGAGGAAAGAAAAACCGAATCAAACTTCCAGACTGGATAAATACCGAAACCAGATCCCGTGCCACTCTACAGGTTTGCAATTGGTCAGATTGCCAACAAGAACATATGCAGTTTATATCTGACATTTCAACGCGCTTTTCGGTGACTAATGGAATTCTTCTCCGGGGATTTGAAGTTGCTGTGTCTCGTCAAAAAACAGAACAGCCTTCCGAAGGATCTGTGGAAGATTTAGTCGCAGTATCAGTATTAGACCAAAGTGGTGATTGTATAGCCAAAACGACCTTTCCCTTAGAGACATCATCAAAGATTGAAGCCTTTTTCATTCGCCCTATTCCAGTGAAACAAAATATGGTTTATGTTGTGCAAATCGCCGGCAATGATTTTGACACCATACGCTACTGGCCGGGCTCTTGGTATAAATGTGGCAGTTTGAGCTTTTTATTTCATGATAGAGGACTCAAAGCAGAGCAAATGGCATCTTGTGTATTGGGTATCTCAGGAATATTCTTTTCTGATGTAAATAACTATAGGAGTGAAGTGAAGCGCTAAAGTGAAAATGAAATGGACAATGCAGAAAGAAAAATTCAACAGTAAGTTCTTGCGAACGTTTAAACAACATTTGAAAAATACAAATATTATTGTTTTGTTTCCCAACATAGATTAGGCTTTTCAATTACATCTGCAGCTGGAATTTCACGATGTAAGTAATCCCTTAAAAGGCATTCACATAGAGATGTATTTGCAGAAACCCTGAGAGCTTACATGTAATGTAAAGATGAATTTACAGGTGAGGATGGAAATCGTTTCGCATGTAAATAAACATGTTTCAAACTTCTGAGATTTTTTTCTCTATTAAGAACAAAGGAACACATCCGTCTCGGTGCATGAAATGTTCACGGAACTGACGTCAGCGCAGGGAGTGATTTATTTGGACTGTCTCAACCCCGTAAATTAACAAGGCAGTACGTCAGCAGTTGAGCACAGGGATTGGGGATACTGAAAGGTAGGCAGCCGCGGCCTCTGAGGGGGAGCCAGTGTGCCATGGCACTACCAATGAATAAAGAAGATTTTTTTGTATATTCCATTATCTCATATCATATACAAGCACAGTTCTTCGCTATATATGAAACCTGTGACGTTCGACGCGACGCTTCGTCACTCTCTGAATCACGTTGTGCCAGCTAGAATTTGACTCTCTCAAATGTGTAAAACCTGGTTTCTGCGCTTGCGCATGACTGGGGAAATCTCTTCGAAGGGCAATTTTGTGCCAGATTGAAGGCTGACTCATATCGAGGGGGGTATTTATGGCGCAGAAACTCTTTGTAGTAAATAATATTAACGAAGAATATATAGATGTTTACTGCTATTTTGTTCCCTAAAAGCAGTGTTTATAGCATAAATAAGTAGAATGTGTTGGCGCGAAGGGGACACTGAATGTAGGGTGAAAATTAACACATTGCCCTAACCGTTTGTCACTTATTTTCACAGTATGTCAACTATTACTTGCCGGAAGAAGCGCTTTCGAGTTTTCTTATGTTATGATGAGAGTATAATCTGTAACGTTAAGTTAAATAACTACTTTTAAGAATTCTTTCGGTAGTTGACTTAATCATGACGAAGAGTAAGTATAAATTTAATTTGAATAGCTCTTTTATATTTTATTTTTACGAGATGCGTAAGTAAGTAGACTGTCAGAAATACCCAGTAACTTCCCACACACAACAATCACGTTAATTAAACATTTATTGAACTTTTCCCTAAATGTTTAATAAACGTTGAATTTTGGTTGAATTTAACGTGTACAAAAGCAAGTTTTTTTCTCGTGTACAAGGGCAATTTAATATCATTATTTACATAACCAATAAGCTGCTTCTGTACTGTCTGTAACCTAACACCATAGAATGGACCAGTTCTCTACACTCTTCGCGACTGATTTCCAGGTATCTTTTTCATGCGACAGATATTTTAATGCATGCAACATCTTCCACGTTATACATCGTGTATAAGTGCGTTTTGCTACTGAAATATAACGTATTGAAAGTACATCTCCTTAATCACTTGATCCTGTTTACTACTGATTTTCTCGGATTGGCGAAAACTTAAACATATATAGTGATAAAACATAGGAAAATAAGATTATATTCGCATGATGTCATTCCCCTTTTCTAGTATACTTTCATTCACATTTTCTCAAACTAAACCGCCTACCGGCTCCGCCACAGTATTGGAGTTAAGTCAGCAGACAAACTAAGAAGAAGCGTCTTCCGTTAAGACTTGAGAGAACAAAAGACAAACGCATAGCATAGGCATTGTATGAATGTCAAATACAAGTGTATTTCCATCAAGAAAAAATGATGTTATATAGCACCTAGTGAAGTTTAAGCATAAAACTAGCAATGAAAATTGTTTCTGTAGATTAGGAAAACTCACAAACATTCAACATTGAATCAACGTTTAATAAACGTTGTGTTTTCCACCATTTTACAAGGTTTAAGAGCACAATTTAAATTCAACGTTTAATAAACGTTTAATACTGGTTATTCTTTAAACGTTTATTAAATTACGTTGATAAAACGTATAATTCAAAGTCACCAAATACAACGTTATCAAAGTTCAACGTATATAAAACATTAACTCAACATTGTGTGCTGCATGGGTTAAGTATGGTGACTGTGGGTGCAGTTATGCTATTGTTGAGGGCCTACTGGAGCAATCTGTGAATAATTTGAATTTAATTTTTAAGGCCTTTAGGTACTTTGGCTCAGGCCGGAAGGATGATGATGGGATGAATTGGTGGAATGAAGAAAGTGGGAGGAAACGGGAGAACCCCGAGAAAATCCACGCACTTGGTGTTTGTCCACCACAAAGCCCATATGGCACGAGCAGGGTTTGAACCGACGAACCCAAGAGCCAGAGGTGAGCGTTCTACCATTGAGCTATCGTGGCCCTAAATCTGTGAATAAGACGGAGACAAAACAAATTACAATGCGTTTGTCAACTTAATTTACTCCAAAATTTATCGGGAGGGTGGGGTTTGTTGCTTGCGATCCTTCTAATAGGAAAGCAAACAAACCTCTGCAGCATATGAGATGAAACCTGTGACACTATCTCTAATGTTTTGATTTGGTTGAGACCAGTGTTCGAAGTGGGGAAGAAACAGAGACGGTATGTTTTCCTAATATTTGCCTAGACAAATCAGAAATTGATATAAGAACACGTATAGCATGTGTTTCAGTAACGGTATGCGTTTATCTCTCAAAAACCAGAGCCAGTATGCCATACCGATACATACCGCCTCACTTCGACCACTGGTTGAGACAGTAAATCAGTATTGTTTGTAAAATAAAGTTGACGAATTTGTTACTGATATTGCCTCTTTACTTTACAGCAGGACAAAATAACAGAAAATGTCCCTAGGGAGGAATTAAAAAAAAAAAAAGAATTCTGTTCGCCTGTTGTGGGGTAGCCTGCACAATGTAGTTTGTGTAAGAGGCAATTTTAGTTAGTCTAATTTTATTGACAATTTTACATATTTTACACATAATCTACCCTCATTTGGAAATTGGATCCCCCCAAAGCCTTGGACCCCTCCCAACATATATTCCTGCATACGTGCCTGTACTGGAAGATCAGAATATTAAAGTTTCAGTGAGTTCCGTGCTATTTAAAGACAAGATTTCGTTTTCCATATCCTTGTGTGCAAAATAATCGTACGTCAATAAAAGAAAATCATAAAAGCGTATTTGTTAAATGAGAAAATCGCCCCAATCAATGTGCTGTAATTTTATTCTTGTGTGTATGTTCCTCATCTCCTCCTAAACGGTTGGTCTGATTTGGATTTGCATATTTTTTCTTTATATTTATTTATAGCCTTTAGGCATCTAACGTTCAGGACAGGATAGGGAAGAGGCAAGGTTGTGGAAATGCAGCGACCCTGACCTTACAGAAGGTACCATCCCGGAATTCGACTGAAACCAGGGAAACCTGTCAGGATGGCCTATCGGAGCAAGGTTCGTACCCGTGCTCGACCTATCCAGATGTCTTGGTCTTATAGGAATTATTTTTGTTTATAAACCGCTTATATAGATATATCTAGGTACAATCGTTTTATACTCGAGTATTTTGGTGCTGAATTTCTTGGCACTACCACCTCATCAACCCACGAGCCGCTACTGCTAGGATGTATATAAATAAATGAGGGCTGGAGACGCACGGTGCGTACGAAGGGAGCTGGGCGGCGTGAGCCGCTGCGGGTGGGGGGAGGCGCAGCCCCAGGTTAGCGGTGGCCATACGCAAAAGTGCTGTTAATATTCAACCCAATCCCTGTGCTGTTCATTTGCAGTGTTGAGAGAGTCATGTATTATTTTGTATCGCTGAAAATAAAATAATGTCCAACCTGACCATAGAATATGGAATAGAATAGAGAAAGCTTTCATGACGTCACATAAAACCAAATTTACGGTTCAGCAACAGCCATATTGTGTTACCCCATTAGAATCCCTCTATACCGAGTCCTGTGGGTCAGCCACTGACCTTTTAGAAGCGCACATTTCTGTTGTGTGACGACAATGTACAGCACAACACATCTGGGACATTTTAAATGATTTTACAATTGTCAGTTGTCACTGCGAAACAGTTGTCTTTTCAAATAACGATAGCTATTTTGGAGATGCGTCTAACAACGATACGTCTAACATGCGCGCTTCTTGTTAATAACTTTTTCTTCCCATAAGAAAGAATGAGAAGGCAATACTCAGTATATAAGGACTCTAAATATGGGGTCAGTAAATGTGATGGAAGTGCCTAGTCCCTTCCGTCTCTTGGCTTCACTCCCCTCGCCCTGAACATAGCCTCACGCTATCTCTTTTCTATTCCCAAATCTATGAACCTGACCCTTCGCCCTTCCCGGTTCACGAATGAGTAAAGATATTACGCCATGTAAAAATACAATTAGTGTTTCCGTCGCGTATAATGAGAAAATCTAATCATTTCCGTACATTGTTTAAAATGTTGAAAAGTGCAGAAAGAAGCAAAAGCAGAGGATTTTTCGTAAGTACTAAAGAAAATGACACTTCGTTGTGGAAAAAAAGAAGGAGACTTGGCCTAGGCGGGAATCGAACCTTGGCCTCCCACTAGCAATCGACGCTCTACTCCCTACGCCAGCTGACGCTGCCAGGAAACGGTCAAATACTTAAGCATATGGCTAATAGATGACAATGCACTCAAGGTGGCACTATTTCCGTGAATATTTAAAGTACCGAGGCACGTAAAGAAACAGGCGATAATTCAGTTATTACAATCATTGTTATATTGCTTACTACTTTAAAAAACACGTATTATTCTTATCATTTGTATAGAAAATATTCACGGGAAAGCAGTATGCAACACATGAAGTACTTATATATATCACAAACAGAAAGAGAAACAGATTTGACATGAGCATATCTCTGGGAAATCGTGCTTTTCTTTGTATGTAGTCTCTCTTTACACTAATACACTTGGTTAATCGATGTTCTAAAGCCTTGAGGCCATCGCGGAAAACATATTCCTCTAGGCCTGGAAAATATTTTCTACTTACACTTGTCTGAAGAAAAATATTTTTTCATCTTCGGGAATAGATGGAAGCATGATGGAGATAAATCTGACGAATAATGTAGATGTCACAGCAAATTCCCTTTCAGCAAATCTCAGGTGGGCCGAAAGCCGGCCAATGCTAGGGAAGAGTTGGGCCATCGGTGGGAAAAGATAGTGGACCATCGATTAAATTTGTAAAAAAAAAAATCTGATTGCCTCCTAGTGACTAAAAGCTGGGGAAGGAGATAGCCCCAACGCTGTGCCACTCATGGCCCGTCTATATGCCACTACACTTATTACTACTGGCCAAAAACAGAGCTTGGTTGCTGTCTATTGGTATATACATTTAGTTTCATTTTATCCGTCGCTTTTATAATTTTATATGGTGTTAATTTTCCAACAGTAAATTATACAACCGCTGCTGTAGGGGTTCGAACCAGGTTACGTTCCACCCCTTGTCGTCGAGACGTTATCTGCTCATTCCTTGATCCAACTTCCTGATCACTCCTCGTTTACGGTATTTGTAGTAACAGGCAGTCTAGAACGAAGTGAAACAAATCCAGACGTGTCATTTCACCATCATAAAAAATAAGAATAAAGAATACTTTCGTATTCTTTGTTATGAGCATTTTTCCTTCCTTAACACTTTGAGCAGCAGTATTACATTTGTAATTCTTTTATGTCGCCTTAGTAAAACTGTCTTCCAATATGAATGAACTAAAAACCGACTCAAACTATGTTAATGCGTATGTGCGACTGGTGCATCACTACCAACGGGCCAGTTTTTGTTAACTTCGCTACACCAACTATTAGTGGCTTCAGGGGTGGCAAATGAGCGAGGCCCAATTAGGGGTGTTCGATAAGGCTGAGGACCTATCGAACTTCGGGTGTGAAAATTTATCGAGTTGTCAACGGTTACTTGAAACCGTTCGAGTATTTGAAATTATCGAAGCTTCGGGTATTTTCGAAAGTTCTAGTATTATCGAAGTTTCGGATATTATCGAAAGTGCGAGTATTATCGAAGTTTCGGATATTATCAAAAGTTCGAGTATTACCGAAGTGTATGGTATTATCGAAAGTTCGAATATTATCGAAGTTTCGGATATTATCGAAAGTTAGAATATTATCGAAGTTTCGGGTATTTGAAAGTTCTATGCTTATAATTTCATGGAGCTGCCGGCCCCGGGCGGACGCCAAAGGGAATGTTCAAAAACGGCAAAAATGGGGGTTCTTCTGAGACCTCCTCATTGGAGGGGGGGGGACGGGTCCGATTACTGCGGTACGTGGTCATAGGCATTTCAAGATGGCGGTAAAAAAAGAAAATGGTGACCATAGAAAGGTGTGCTAAAAATAGGAGGGCGGGTTCAAGTTCCGATTTCTAATCGTTACGTATTACTGCAGTGTGTGATCGTAGGCATTTCAAGGTCGCGGCAAAGAAGAAAATGACAGGCAGCAAGGTGGCGGCAAAAAAGAAAATGCAAACACTGGCGGAAGGGCGGACCTAGCTTGTTTTTCACCCACATGCAGCAAGTATATGGTGAAAAGAGATCCTTGGTAATCTAATGAAATGTAGTTTTCTGTTACCATCCCAGTATTCACTTTTCTTATTTTAGTTATAATTTAATTGGGTTGTATAACTTTAAACTATTCTAAAACATATCAATAATTTGGTATAAAATCTACCTACTTTACAAAACCATGCGTATGAATAGAAATTAAATAGTTATGATTAAAAATGAATTAACATTCTTCTTCTTCATCATCATCACCATCATATCATCATATTATTATTTGAAATGCAAAAGCTGCGTTTCCTCTTCTAAAGTTGTTTGACCTTTATTTTTATTTTTTTTTGCAATACACTCTTTACCATGTTTTGAGCTCGAACGACCGCCCCCCCCAAAAAAATATTCAGCCTTGATCCGCACCTGCCCTAATCGCAAGCAACGCAAGCTGGCTTGAAAATGAGCCCTAAACATTAAACACAGCAGAATAAAGTAATGGGTGTCCCCGACCTCAAGCACCCCAGTTGTGAGTGTTTCCATCCTGTTTTAAAATTTAACTTATAGAAATGTGTTTATTAACACAAATTTACACGTGTGCATTGATTTACACCAAATTTGACATACATGTTCCTTAGCTACTGGGACAGGTCATCCAGGCACTCCAGGCATCGTAGTTTGTCAGGGTTACCAAACGACCAAAAAAATCTATATTTCATATTTGTTACCGTTGGACGTATCCACATTTATTTACACAAAATTTGACACGTGCATTAGGTACTCGGACAGTTCATCTGGATACTTCCGGTGCCACAGTTGTCAGTGTTGCCAAACAATTACAGGAAATATTTATTTTTAATTGCTTCCATATCGTTGCACGTCGTTTTAGAACCAAACTTTGTATTTACGTACTAGGACGCGTCATAGAGGGACTTCCGGTCCCACAGTTGACAGTGTTGCCAATCAATTTTTAAAAAATTAAATATTTACTACTTCCATTCAGCTCGACATATTCACACCAAGCTTTGAGTATACATATTCGACACAATCGAAACACACTGTGGTTGTTCCCTGTACCCAAGCACCCAGTTGTCAGCGTTGCCACCCTATTTCAAAATTCAATTTTTCAAATGGCCCCCATACTGTTACGAGCCGTGGTTGCGTTACGATATACTTTGAAAGAATACTTCTCAGAGCCCTATTGCAACAGACAGAGTCATTAGAAGAAACCTATATGTAATTGCTTGTTTACAAGAGTATTCATTATGCGTTTATACAAAGTTTTTCAAACGTAAAATATTTGTTTGTTACACTGCCCCATATTTTCACAGTATGGGACGAGGTTTGGTGTCCGCAGCATGAGGGAGCAGTGACACAGAGTTTTCATAGTGAAACACAATGTATTAGGAAACTCAAACATTTATCTTTGCTCTTGAATAGAAGCAGGCTATTTCCCGGGATTTTGAGATAAAGATAATTGATTTTTGCGGACGGTAATTATGATCAAAAATAGATATATTTCTTGAATAATACCGTAATTAGAAATTAACGTATTGTATATAGGGGAGAACAGCATATTTCGGTAGAATTCATAGTTTTTCAATTTACAGTAAAGTTGTCTTCGAAGTTGTATTATCTCTAAGAACTTAAATTATTTATATAATTTTAAAAACTTCTTCAGTTCCCTCTAGGTTTATTAGTATTTTATTACAAACTGTACGAAATAACTTCAGCCCATATGTCCTTAAGTTAATTCCTTATGTTTGTCAGGGTGAAGATATAGGAATATATAAAATAATAATATAATATACCAATGCCTCGTAAGGCTACAGGAGAACAAAGCAATAGTAAATTGGGATGAATATGTGAAAGCTTAACTCCAGTCCTGGTAATTACATTGATTCTGCAGCGTAAAGCATCAAATGGTTATTGTGTGAAAAAACTACATTAAAAAACTCACAAAAAAAAACTTTTTTACAACACCAGGTATAACCTGTGCAATGCGCACGCGCTGTAGCGATTCATATATTCTCGACCAACGGCACGAAGTGAGGCGGAGTTGTCAGACCCACGCTCGGCTGCCTTTACCTCCCAAAGTGCCCTCCAATACCAAAGACACTGTGGCACTCACCCCCTTTCCGAATTCAATGGTCCTCCATTCCGTTCCGTTATGTATGTTCCGTTTACTTTCGTTATGCACAATTATCCGAATTAAATGTTTAAAATTTTAACCACAGATGTCACCCAAGTCTGGAAACAGATGAAAATCCTCCGCGCGAAATGCGAGTGAGGATTGAGCAATGCGAAGTCAAGGTAGTGTGATGCGAAGTGAATAAGGCAAAAAGCAATATGAAATATGGATGAAGATAGATGTAGGCGTAGAATTCCAATACTTGTAGGTATTCGACGTATATTAAATAACTGAGGCCGAACTTTTGTCGCATTAACGATAAGCGCGAAATACGAATTATATATATATATATATATATATATATATAATTTCATATTTATACGAATTAGGTGGTATAAGTGACGAAAATGTGAAGATAATTTCCGCGAATTTAAGCGAAATTCACCCATACTAGCGATAAAATGAAACAATGTACAAATTTTGCGAAACGAAAAAGTCTTAAAGGTGGAAAATATATACATATGTTTGCGTATCCACTTTTTCATCCAAACGCTAAAGTTATGAAGTCGCGATTCAAAGGTAGATTGTACTGTGTTTTTGATTCTATTTTGTTTTTCATTAACGTATGAAATGCTTTGCTACTTGTTATTGGCGGTTTTTAAATGTGTGTTCAGAGTGCACCAGCTGAGTGTATACAAAATTATAAAGCAAACAAGTAGTTTCATGTTTAAAAGTAAGATTTTTATTCGGATAAACCTTTTCATTGGTATTTTTGTTACAAACATATTCTGAAGTTAATGCTTTTTGTATTGAAGTTAATGTTACAAACTGCTAAAATCATCACATTTTCTTGCGACAAAATGCGAAATCTTTAAAATTTAATGCTACAAACTTGAAAAATGAAAGCTATAAACATTCGGGTCTATTGATAGCTATTCGAAGGATGATCACAATTCTGCAGATTATTCTGGAAGTTTTTGCAAGATAAGTGCATCTCATGAACTACGAATCACTAAATAATGTTATACCAGGATCTATGAATAACCACCTAAGTTGTGAGCCTTGACAGCGTTACGCATTTGAAGTTCTAAAAACACTTCAAATAATTATAAGAATTCTTAATCTTAGTATTCTTAAATAAATTACTCATATGTTACTCTCTCATTTATTATTATCTACATGGAAGCCCATTGGGGAAATCCAACCAACAATATTTTCACATTGCGAAGTTAAAATTATTCAATGACCATTTAGATATATCACTCAAAACATGGTACAATATCGGTAACATAATGCGAAACCAAATCTTAAACTATTAAAATACTTACATTCAAATATTTCGGCACGGTCGTTCATTTTAAACTTGCAACACGTGATCAATTCTACACATTTGTCCGAACTCCCAAGTGAAGAAAGAATTTTGGCATGCAGTATCCCGCTCTTTTTCCTTTTCAACATGGCAGCAGCGCGCAACCGAACGGAGGGTCCTCTGATCCATCTGATCCTCCGTTCACTTCAATGCTCCGTCGAAGGGGGAATTCGGATAACCATCGACGGTGAATCTGACGGAGCAAGGGTACGTAACGGAACATAAAGTGACAATTCGGAAAGGGGGTCAATTTGATAGGAGGCTGAGTATACCTCAGAGCACCAGGCATGGGAACACTGAAGGGAAATTGGTAGCAACTAGGCACCCCTTTTGCCTTTGTTTTGAGAGGAGAAACATTTTGTTATATTAGTTTGGCACAAAACTTAAACCAGTACCAAAATTTATGAACATAATGACATGTTCCTAATGTTCGCTCTATTTACGCGGTAAGGGACATACCGGTTTTGCTTTTGAGTATTTTCTCTTCTTATTTTGATATAGTTTTCCTTCTAGTATTGGCTCTTTCTGTTAGAAATTTAGTACAGAAATATTAATTATTCATTTTATTTTTGATTTATATTAGTGGTTTGCAATGGAAGGTGTAACCTACGGCACCTACTGGGTTTGTTACGGTGTATTTCGAACTACTACGTTAAATGAACCCTTTCGAATTTGTGCTCGGAACCACGCGCAATAATGCATGTGTACTAACATTTTGACCAACGTTGGCTTTTATTCTAGATGTGTCTCAGAACTCTGTTCCAGTGAAATTATCAATATTTAATCTGACTACCAACTTTGTTCGCCATTTTGAAAATGACTAAGTTAGTTTTGAAACCGCCCGTCTACATACTTGAATTAGCCTAAAATATATAACGTCCAAAAGTCAGTTCTGTCTTCCTGGATTTCTGGGAATCTGTACTTTATGATTTTAGGTCATTTGGTTCTTTATACTACGTGTTCACTCATATTTTATTTGTTCTCTCTCTCTTCTCGTCTTTCTTTTCCTCTCTCTATTTCCTCTGTCTGTCTGACCGACATCCATTGATTTACATTTTTGTCTTTAAATTTTTTCATGCATCATCTTACATAAAAATGTTTAATCTCGCTTTTCTTCTTTCATTTCATCTATACTCATTCAAGTATACCTGAAAAACATCTGTGCTCATGTTATTTGCTGGTTTTCGTTATGTGGGAGAGACGGAGGGAAGGAGAGAAAGGGACTCTTTACCAGACACGATTTTACGATAAGAACATGTCATTTGGGTAGTCTAACTGCACGCATTCGGAGTCTCAATTTTTTGATGCGAAGTGTACCGATCTGACCCTACTCAGTTGAATTCTTTTCTTTCATGTATATTATTATTTAATTTGAGAAATTAAAAAGTTTATTTCAAAAGCAATGATTTTTTTTTTCGTAAAAAATGAAAATATTTTTTATTTGAATTTACAGCTTAATCGTCATTTTGCCTAAACCCAAGTGACATTTAGAAGGTTTGGTTCTTACGTTAACATAATCCAGGTTGTCTAAGGATCTGGAAGCTACAAATTTTGAAAGTATAATCAGGCCCGTAGCCAGGATTTTCAAAAGGGACAGGCACAGGTGTGCTCTCAGCTCTTGTTCTATGACTGGCTTAACGAAACAAGTAAAATCAAAGTCGTAGTGACTAGACCCGAAGCTAAAATTCTAGCTCTAGATCACTAGATCTCGAAAAAAAGGAAGCTGCAAGTTCATTTATTATCCCCGTTCCCGTATTTTGCACAGAAACATTTTTTTTATTAACAATTTAAAGAAAGAACAAGATAATAATTTTCTATAATTAATACATTTTTGTATTAATATTGTACTTAAACAGCTTTTCGGTCATCCGAAAACTGAAAGTCTAGGTATTTCTCCATTTTTTGGTGTGCTTCGGCATTCAAATCCCTGGGAATGCATTGAACATAGTGGTTCAGGTCACATCCCACATAGCAAAATGTCGTCCCAGGAATATCTGACGGATCTCCTGGCAGGATATCGGGACGTCCGTAGGACGTCCTGTTTAAGTCCCGTTTACATCCATAGGACGTATAGTTATAATTAATCATTCGTATAACTATACGAAGGCATATCCTTCGTATAGTTATAATTAATTAAATAATACTAATAGTAAGGTCGATTTAATTTATAGAAATTCCAGGTAGGTAATCCCGCACGGCTTTCCGGGGAACATCCAGGGGACCTCCATACGGGATGAACTGTTTGTATTGCCCACAGAGTTATCCCACGGACGTCCTTAGGACATCGCTATGGGAGCTTGAGAAATCTGACGTTAATGGGATCTAAATGGGACGTCCCAGGGATGTACTCTGCTATGTGGGATGTTAAGTCGCGGTTCCCGTCCTTAGTAGCTGACCACTGGATTAGGATCTACATAGAAATTAATTTGACTTCAAACATTTTTTTTGTTAAAAAGCATACTACATTGGACTACAACTAAGTTGTTCTAGAAGAAACCATATGACAACTGAAATTTGAAGCACTTCATAGCGCAAAGTCTAATATTGTTAGAACAAGCGGTGTGGACAATGTCATGTCAGAGAAAATCATACCTGTATTTTCAAAACAATACCGAATCTAAACTGGAGAAACTTCACAAGAGTTCAATAAACCCTGTTCCCCTCAATCTACAAATTATTCTGTATTCCTCGACTGCCTTTGTAGGATTCTTTACGCAAATTAGTGATGGCCGAATCGAATACAGCGAATTCGATTCATTCGCTTCTCCCAAGAATTCGGATACCTCGAGTACTACTGAAAAGAGTTCGAATTCTTTTTGTATTTGCTTTTGTCACTTTCTGCACTAATTCTATCACAGTTGATTTTCGGGAGAAAAAGTGTTGTTGAATATTCGGTATCACGCTAAAACTTCATTATGAGATTATCACAAATAACCAAGAATTACATGGTTATTTCCTCTCTTTTCCTTGCCTCCGGCCCGTGCACGCAACAGACTTCGGCTGCTAATGAGTGACGGGAATGCAAGTGCGGGGCGAATCGAATACAACGAATACAGCAAAGCAGACAGAAGACTCGGATACTAGAATTCGAATTCACCTGCAGTGTTACCAATTCAGTCATCTTTTAGGTTATCTACTTTACCCCACATCTTAATTTAGCTACAAAAAATGATCACTTTTACTCTTTTACAGGGCTTCTAGACCTCATATTTTTCTGAATATAAAAGCGAAAAAACTTTATCGATCGTTAACATACAGTAGCAAATTTCTTTACTCACGTTTTAATTTTTTTATTTATTTTTTTTCATTCAGCTATCATTGACAATATTGTTCCCGTTGCGCCTGCGCAAGAGTGAGAAGTCGGATTAACAATTCGCTTCTTGAATTGAATACACCGAATACTCTACGGCTTGCTCTGCGGTGCTTTAATAATAGATAGCAGAAGTAAGAACTCGATGTATTCATGTGTTCCCATCCGCCTCGACCTTCTTGTCAACGGTCTATCACTACTTGCAAAATTATCCTTTATTTTCAAGGCAGCAAGGTTCACTCTCGTGCAGCACAAGAAACAACGGTTCAACAACCAACCACTCCACTTCGTGCGTGAATGAACCATCTTCCTAAACTAACCTCTGGCCATCCCCAGGCCCCCACACCCTTCTCTTTCTGTGAATTCGAATTCTTCGAGTTCTTCCGACTCCGAGTTCTCAGTCTGAGATGAGAGCTTGTAGAGTGAGAAGGTGTAGTTTCAACCTCATTTTGTCTTAATACGCTGTTAAAGCTGACGTCATTGCCGCGCGGTATCCTAGCAACAAGAACGACTGGCTTTATACACACGGAGTAGCATACGTGTTTAGTATGGACGAAAAAGACAAAACTGTTTTCTTAACATATTTATAACTATTAATAGTTATATTATACATTGCAATACGACTATATGCTTTGCGTTTGACTGCAGGTACTATGCTTTATGTTAAACTTGTAAATGTTTCAGATTTCCAAAGAAAAGAAGACGTTACTGTTATGGACGATGTGCCGTCTATTTACAATCCATTTTGTTTTAGATTTGGCAATTCTTTTTTGTTTCAGAAACTCTCTCTTTGTTAATATTTAGTTTCTAGTAACAACATTAAATGGCTTTGTGTATATTTATATTTTAATATGTTAATTGCATTCAAGGGGGCATAAAACAATTGTTTGTTGTTTTCAGCCTCTTTAGGATCAACTGGATGGCATAGTAGCATTTATAGTTCATATAAATTCTAGAGGTATGTCTAACTAACGTTTCACTAAGGCATTTTCAGTAATTGTTTATATTTTTACAACAGATTCTCAATCGATAGATAGTGGTAGATATTTTACTCATTTAGAACATGAATTATTATTATCTAGGATTAAATAACTGAGATAAAGACTGTAATGAATAATTCTCATATATCTAATGGAACTGCAAATATAAGGCAAAAGCCATAGTGTTAAAATAGAGTTATCATATATTTATCTACAAGGGGTGCATAACTACTTTGTATGGAATCTAGAAAATAACTACAAAGGCTGATTCCATGTATTGAAATAAACTATACTGAATTCTGAGATTTATGTAACAGTGTTAGTTACGATAAAGCTGTATATTTGAATACATGTGACACAATATTGGCATTTGAAATGGCTAATAATACTTCAAACTTCTCTGAACCCGATGCCGATAATTATGTTACCGAAAGAAAACTATGTTTGATTTGAAATTACTTTTTTATTCTCAAGTTAGGACGATTCCTATCAGGCGTGGCCAACTTCTTTCTTTACGAGGACCTTTATATGATGATTACGGGCCACACACTTTTAGACAGAACTTGAATAAAAATAAATTCTGCAGTTTTTCAAGGCAATAGATGTACGTAATTGCTATCTTTGTAAAATCATTTTACTATTGGAATAACAATATATTCGTAGAATACTTGATTGTGATCCCAGCGGCCAACTATCCTGACAGGTTTTTTCCAAAGTTTATCCTCAGCCACACCAGACAATTGCCGGGTGGGTACCTTCAACTTAGGCCCTGGCCAACTTCTAGTATCCTTTTACCCTGAGTCTTAAATGCTTGAAAGCCATAAATATATTTAAATTCAAATACTTGATTGTACTTATAAGCTTTTAAAGCAAATTTGATTATATATATTATAATTTACTGTAGTTTTTGTAATCGCGGGCCTCACAAATTACATTTATGTTGGCCATGCTTGATCTATATTATGGTTTATTTCCAAACACTGGAAACAGTGTTCTAGAACATTGCATGGTCGTAACAACAGTGATCGGCTAATCCACTGAGTTTTAAACTAAAATAAAAAAGAGTATGTCGTCTATACATGAAATAATGACAACAACAAAAAATGCTTAGTCCTTGTAGTCAGTGATTCTAATGTAGGCGATTCATCTGCTGGTAACTTCATGAAAGTGTTACAGGTACAAACATCTTACCTGTAAATGTTCGCGTGTACCAAGGTAATGTATGTGTTTGGGCAGATAGTTATCCAGAAGATGATTTTAGGAGATTCCGCGTGTTTTCGGGTGTGTGTGGGGGAGTGTTAAAGGTGTGTCTGGGCATGAAATATATATTAAATGTACATAATTCTGCCTAAAAATCTGAATTTGGAGGGTGTCGACCCCTCGGACTCACTCCTAAATACGTCTTTGTACGTTTCATTCAGTTATTTCATCGCAAATTCGGACATGATGATTTATCTTTTACTCCATTTACTTCACTACACAGTGACTTTGACAATATTACTTTAATCTTTTCAAAACATTTAACAACACGTCATGTAACAGATGGATTGTCAGATTAAATACGATATTTCTTCTAATATTTCATTAGATCTGTAACTATGTTATACTTTTATTATCAGCTGAACTTTGAAGTAACTAAATAATAACACATATCAGTTAAAATGTTTCTAATTACAGAGCACAAGCCTACTTTTGAAACCTGTCTCAAAATCCTATAGAAATCAAATGGCACGTTTCCTAGGTAACCGTTTGTTTAAAGCCAATATGGCGGCCCCCACAGTTCTCAGTAGCAGACGACTTTAACAGCGTATAAGCTCAGTAAATATTGTTGCACGTACTTTTCTTTTTTTTTTTTTAACTATTTAGCAAGTCATCTGTGACAACTGACAAAGTGAAATCGTGAACCATTAATAAACAAGTGTATGTGTGTGTGTATTTGTACAGAACCTACCATGAAAACGTTCGAATTCTAATTATTTATTGAGATCTCATTCAATCATTTCCTCATATCGCTTAGATTATGAATTTGCAACATTATTGAAGTCAAACACACCACCTATCCACCCCACCCTACCCACACACACACAGCCCCTAAGTTATATATAATGGGGTGTATTCGTAGTATTCGAATACGAACTCGATTCGTTTTAACAGAATTCGATTCACTAAAGAATTCGATTCCGCCCATCACTAACGCAAATTCCTCAGCGATGAAGTTTTTTTCTTTTCTTTTTTTAAATACAAATTTTCTCTGAAATCGTCCACGCCGTTTGTTCTAGCATTCTCATTTGTTTTTGCGCTATAAAGGTTTAAAGTTCAGTTTTCTGGATTTTACCACGCTCATAATTTGAAAAGGACGCCGCTTTCGACGCTTGTGCACATCTGGACAAGCTCTGTATATGCAATTAAATAATAAACTTGACAAGTTTGGACTATCACCTTCACAAATCATAGATGGTGTTCTTTTGATGGTGCTGCAAATATGAGCGGGCAATACAATGGTTTGCAAGCTCATCTGAAGGAAGATAATCCAGATTTGCAACATGTACATTACGTGGCACATGTTCTAAACTTAGTCATGACTGATTCAACATAATGTTGCAAAATTGCGTAAGATTTCTTGGATTGCTTCAAACTACGGCCAATTTCATTTCTGAATCACATACAAGAACACAAGTGTTAAAAAAAAATGAACAGCAAATGCACAACTTCTTCGGCGATTGCAAAAAATTAACACAACTAGATGGAGTAAGGATAGAGCTCCTAATAGCGTGTTTGACGACTTCTCCACATCTATGCAAGACCGTAAGGAGTTCTTAGATCTGCTTCAATGCCTAATCGATAATGCTGACTTCGGGGATTATAAAAGAGAAGTTACTTTCAAAGCAAAGTGTTTACATGAGAATTGGTGTAAATTTCAGAATATACTTCTTGCATTAATTTTCACTGACAACACCAACTTCGGAATATTTGTAAAAGAGAGAGTTAGACTATTTTACAGCAACTATTTTACAGCAAACCTTGCCACTGAAATTGCGAGAAAAGAAATGAATTTAGTTCCAAATTGATTAAAATAACTGAATTTGTGGAACACATACAGAAAGAACTCACAAAAGCAAATTACAGTGTTGAAATCGAAAGTTTTCTCCCAGCTAAATCAACCTTACAATTTGGTAAAACATCCAGCGGCGAAGCAAGAACTATTTCGTCTTTGCCATCAAAATGGTCTAAAATAAATGTTTTCAATGTGATCATTGACACCGCAATTCAACAAATGAATTCCCGTTTTATTTCGAATGAAGCTCTTATGAAAGACATTGCTTGGCTACATCCATCACGTTTTAACGAAATCGATTTGTTGCAAGAATTACCCGAAGACGCTAGCTGAATATTCTAGCTTATTATTCCAAAGTAAAGAAAGAAGATATTCGAAGAACTACTTCAGTTTTCTCGACATTATGGCGACTACAATAAGTCATTACTAAGGTCTAAATATATCGATACCATCAAAGAAGCAAACCAGGGCAAATCTAGAGGAGAGGATACAGATGAAGGATCCGATGAAGAGAGCGGGGACAAGGAGAAAGACAAGGATGACACAGATGATGATGAACTGCTATGTAGAGTTGGAAGAAAGTGCAAAAGATGCCTGTCGTACGCGTCAGAATTACCTTCTGAACTAAATATCTATGGTTTAATGTATCCATCGTTGAGTGTGGCGTAAAATATATTTTGACCCTTTCATGCACCCAAGTATCTTGCGAAAGAATTTTCGCCATCAAAAATTGATTACGATCATCTCTTCAACAAGACTTGTTAAAGGTCTTCGTTCTCTCTTACGTTGAAAGATCATTTAACTTTTGATTATGACAAAACTATTGAAGAAATTGCCTCTACTTCAAAGAAGTTATTTAAATTACTAACTACCAACAAAGAAAACAATAAAAATGATAGGAAGTTAAGCAAACTACAAAATGCATTTGTGTTATATATAAAAATTTTCACATCTTAGTCTCCTGTCTTTTTTAAGTCACGGGCACTTTTGTTAATGCTACTAAATTTTTGGAATTGTTGTAGTTCAGCTTACATAAAAATATATATTACGAAAACAAAAATTGTAATTTATGCAAATTATAATGTTATATTAAAAGAGCGATAGAGCTAAAAAAAATACGGGAAATATACTATTGAAGAATATGATTTATAACGCATACTTTTGTTTTGCAAACAATCACAATTTTCTTTCAAACTTAGATATCTTAATAAGGAAACTACAAGGTGCATTTGTGTTGTTATGATATAAAAATGTTCACATCTTGCTCTCCTGTCTAAGGCACATGTTAGTGTTCCTAATTTTTTTGAATTGTTATAGTTGTAGTCAACCTTATTCAAAAATAGATATTATAAAAAATGTAATCTATGTAAATTATGGTGTTATATTAAAAGAACGATAGAGCTAAAAAGTAGGAGAAACATATGATTGAAGAATTGTAATGTTGTAACAGCCTAGTTGCTGTTCCATTTTTATATTTTATTTTCTCCCCTTTTATTTTCTTAGTCTCCGTTTTGTTTTCTTTCTGTGTGTTCTCCTTAGCTCATTCTCTTTGGTTGGTTTTAGACTCTTTGAGCGTGTTCCGCTTGGATTTTTCTTTGGATTTTTATCGTTATCCATCCAGGTTTTCGTTAGTCACGCAGCAATGACTTGGATCTAACGCTTGTTTTTGATTGGCCCTAGTCAATGCTTCGTGACTTGTTTTTTGCTGATTGGTGTGAATCAGCCTTCCTCTCCGTTTGCTGGGAGAACTGCTCTCCCACGCCATGTTTGACAGCTACCGCATATTTTCCTTACTTTATCAAATTAGCAACATGTCTGCTCGATTATTTTTGCGTACCGCTTTGATGCTAATAGTAAATTTTAATTTATTCGACATGGTTCGATAATTTTGGTTTCAACTCCAGCCACTATTCTCCAATGAAAAAATCATATTTTATAGCAATATTTTGTATTTTCAAAATTTATTTAGAACGTCTTTTGTATAACGTAGTAATCATTTGTAATGACGTCACAAAATTATTAAGGTTAAAGTGATTCTTTAATTACCATGCATTTTGGACTAGAACTTCTTTTGTGTAAGTAATATTGTGCTAAAACTTTTCTAAATTATACAACAATATTTCGGAAATAATTTGTAAAAAAATCAACGGAATTTGTTAATTATTACAGAAATTATGGACATTAATGTGTGACTACATAACTTTCAGTTCTGCTTAATTCACGTATACCAGCGATTCAAATTTGTTTGTTTTACGATTCAACAGTAATTCTGTTCAGATTCTGATAAAATTATCATAGCCGAAAGCGTGAAATATGTAAATTCAAAGCAATAAATTGAATTATGAAATTTTTATATTTCTTCGAAAACAATCTTGAGTTTATGTTCAGTGAACGTAGTGTAGAAACCTCTCAGTTAACCAGGTACGATCTACGGCATTAGTTCATAATCCTCTTACAGTGTTTGGTAATATTTATAATGTGCAGTGAGTTATTTAATGTTTAACTTGATATCTATTGGAAATTAGCTATGAATCGTTACGTGAAGTTGACAGCAATTGATACTATATTATTTATGTGTTTCGGTAAACCTATCGTTTTAAGTAATGTGACTTTTAATTAGATTAGATCGGTTCATAAATCAGTAGACCAGTGGTAGGATTCTTTCGCCAGCTGAGAAGTGATGACTTGGGAAAGGAACTATATATTGAATTTCTGGTTATTTCTGCATTGAAATATGAAGTGACTCCAGCATGTGATTTGTGTGAATAAATATTATTTGCGTTTTGCGTTATGACACTACGTTTGGATTGAGTTGCGACCGTCATTCGTTGTGTTCGCTCGTCTTTATTTCAGGAATTGCGATTCCGGACTACAGGTGTGGGCCCTACTAAGGTAAAGGTAAGACATGGTCTTTTGCCACCCTGTAGACTTCGAAGTGAGTAAAGACACAGTATGAGTCACATATGAGTCGTTATGCGTATCATCGTTTGAGATTATTTCCCAAGTAAAGATTTGCGTTTTTCTTTCTTAATCTGTCGCTAATCTGAACCAGCTGGTACTTCGGAGTATGAACTGACGATCTAATTAAAAGATTGGAGGTGTCGCCTTACCGGTATTTCCTCCCTCGATCTAAATTATTTTTTTTACAGTGATCACAAGGATCTGGAATCCTCTTTCCCAGATATTCTTAAATCTGGAAGGCATTTCTGCGCCGCTCGTCTGGGGTGTAGAAACTGTTTGGAGCTAGAGGTTAAGTTAGATGCGTTGCGTGGGTACTCTAGGCTCCTGGCGACCCTATTTGTTTGTGTGATCCACTTTTGGGATCATTAGGTTGGGGTGCGTTTCAGTTTTTGGCGATTCCCAGCCAGGATTTGTGAAGCTGTGGCACTTCTTTTGTGAGGCTGTATCTCTGTTTTCGTAGTGCTTTTCTACGCTTTTTGTGAAAAAAAAGTATCAATTGCTTGAAACTAATTTGTTTTTCTGATAAACTGCACTTATTAAAGCCGATAAGCGTTACTGAGAGGAAAAGGTTGTTTCGTTATGAACTACGTATTAAAGTGACTGGAGAATTACTAGTTATTATTTTCTTTGCGTACTTGTGGAGATAGTGGCTTACGTCGAGTTAGGTTAATTTTTGTTAAGTTAGGTACAGTGGAAACTGGATGACTGTGGCATTGATTATTGGAATGGAACTTCCGGTATTTTGTGGGAAGGACGTTAATAGTGGTTCCTTGTTACATGCTATTGTGTACTGATATAATGAGTAATCCTTTAAGTGACGATAACATGAGTGCTGATGGTTAGGATTATCATCCTGTATGCTGTAATCGCAATGGTGCGATAATGACTTGTACTGCTTGCATGCAACAAAAGCATTTACGATGTGAGCGAATAGCGGCTGACTTGAAACCTTTGTTAGAGTCGCGATATATTTGCAAGGCATGTAGGTAAAGTAATACTGGGACAGTCGAGGATGAAACTGAGGACGGAGTTCGCGTTGATTCCGAATCTAACGAAACCGAACCTACCGGTATCAGTAATCAGGGTACTTTATTGGATGCGCTCACTAAAATGATAAGTAATCTCGAAAGTAAAATGGTTACTCAAAGTACTAATCTTGAAAGTAAAATAGATATTCAAAGTACCGTTTGTACTAACCTTGAAAGTAAGATGACTGTTCAAAGTGCCGAGATG
>JAGDQP010013387.1:0-47911 GCA_022664845.1 Lepisma saccharinum
TAACATTGGTGGTCATAGTAAACGAGTCATAACCATTACAATATTTGTGTACAAAAATACCATTAGCTATGTATCTTAAGGGGGTGGACAATGTAGTTAGTCATATGTTCGGTATCTGTAGCGGCACATTTTGGTTCCTGCAGGTAAAAAAACAAAAAGTTTTGTAACAATGTTTATCTGAATCTTCGAAAAACATAACAAAAGAGTTTGCATGTGATGGTGGTGGTTCTCACGTGGCACACTGTCACTCAGCACTGTAGGGGGGATGCACTACACTATTTTGTTTATATGAACTTTGTATCCTGTTTGTTATGCAACAGGGTGTTGCACTATGGTAATTGCAATGTCAAGGGATCTATGTTGATCTTGATATGTATACCTTCTTGTAACTGTTTGTCACTAAAACTTGTATGTTGTACGTCAAGCACTGTATTTGTTTATTATGCAATAAAATTTTTTCTTTAATTACAATCGTTGTGTTTCATTTATTAATCCTGATCCTTCCTTGAAAATAAAGCTCCGTGTTGATAGTCCTTTGTCCACAGCACATCGTAAATTGCCTGAACATCATTGTCATTAGCAATCATCCCTATATAGGTACGTATAAAGTGTTCTACGGTGATGGCTTGCTCAGGATGCATAGCAACAAGTATATTGTAAACGGAATGATATGTATCAAAAAACGCTAACGTATCCAAAATTTCCTTTCGTACGTCATCTGCTGAACGGTTGGTACAAGCATGTTCCTCATCAGCATCTTCCACAGGAATACCTGCATAACAATACATGCATGCCACAAAACAGGGAGGCATCCATTTAGCAAGGGCCTGTAGAACGCAATTGACACTTACGTGTGTGTTTGAACAAGTACAAGTCGCCATGGTGCTATGGAACTGAGTTCAGTACCTGTCGCCGACGTTGCTTTATAGCCATTACCAGCCAATCAACAAGCTCCATTGCACTTTGTGTTTTAGTATTAACCAATGAGATTACAATAAACATTAATCATTTGCGAACGTGTGGTACACCCTGGACTACGTGGTGAACATCATTTGCATACTGCAAGTTTGTATTCGTAGCTATCGATTGAAATAGTTACGTCAGCAAACCATGTTGCTAACTCCAACATTTGTCGAACTTTTAATCTTCATCGAAAGTGACAAGCGTCATTGTCTTATGTTGATTAAAAAACTTAATTTTGCTACTATGCACTCATTTTACACAAGTGCTATCCGCTTCCCTGCACGACCAATTACAAATCTATATGCGTGATTCATTACCAAATGCTAAATCCGGATCTGTGCTTATTATAATAAAATTCCATGTCCTGCCAATCCAATGACCAGATTTAAATTCTTATCTGTTTGTAAAATCGACTATTAACTATTCGTATACGTGGTACAATATTACTCTATGCATTTGCCTGTGTATTAAAGACACCCGGCCTATCATTAGCTCATATCTCTGGCATTTATTTTGAATATGTAAATACGGAAATGTCCACTAGTGCTGACTATTAGTGTGTTCAATTGTTTATTCTACCATTACATAGGTGGAGTATTTTGATTAATCAGATACGTCGTTAAACATACCAATGCTGTCGTAGCTTTAGTACAGATGCATAAACCTATTGCCGATGCACAATTCTGGTAATGCCCACTTGTTCATCTACAGAATGATTAATACTCGTAATTTACCTTGGAACTTTTAATTACCCTAATTCAAAAGTAACATTCTCAACCAAGAGATGCTCATGCAGTGTAAACTCTACTAAATCGCAATGCCGATATGTCCGCTATGATTTTCCCTGTTTGCACTGTACAGAGATCCCTTGCTTACACCTAAACCTGCAATGAAAAGCGCAATACCAATACGCAAGCATGCTATACTTTGTAACGTATATGACCCATCTACAATGATCCTTCACCATGTTGGACACATGTAGCCAGCACGTCGAATACGGCCATATTCTGTTAAGGAGGGTTTATTTTTTATTTCTATATACATTCTCGGTTGACATATTAAACTTGCTTAGTAAACACAAAAGATACAAGCATTGGCGTATTCGTTTCCCTTGTGTCAGTTTCCTATGGCCGACTTGTGCGCTTTTAGCAGGAGTTGATAGCTGACAGTACGCCTAAGAACGTTTATTCTTAGTTATTCAAATATCCATGCTTTCAGTGTTTGCCATCGGTTCATCAACTAGAAAGATACATCCATTGTCTTTCATGCACATTGTAATGTCTGGTGAACCGTTTGAGACTTTTAACTACGAAGGTTGGACACCACGCAGTATGATCGAACACGTTTCTCTTATTGTTTCTCTACATTTGTGCTTTACTATTCCTATTAGGCTGGTAAGAAATAAAATTACATTCCATTCTACAGTCATCCCTTTAACAAGGATTTTAGTTGTCCGGTAGTGTACATAACAAATTACGTTATAAGCATTGTCCTATATTCTGATGACTGTGATCGCCTTTTCTATAAAGTTGACATTAGTTATCTACCCACTCAACTACTGCAACAGCATTCCCCCGCATAATAAATTTTCAGCATTGACAGCCAGAGGGTGCTATAACCATCAAAAAATTTTATTCATACAGCGAAATAATATTTTATATTATTACCAATACTATTTTATATTGGTCAACTGCCATTCACAATTTTTCTAAAGACCCATGACCATTCAGGTACTGTTTAACTAATTATTATTTTATATTTGTAGCGTGGTCAACGTTTAACGATCGTTCACAATCCTATGAGTACACCAACCAATTCCGTACGACCACTAACGTTGGTACTTGTTAACACTTAGTATGCTATTCTTATAGAGCTAGTACTATTCAACACGTTTATTCTATTAAAAGTATTATCCCTCTGCGTGAACTAGACTGCTTGTACAACGCCCCCAGTCTACCCTTAGCAAAGCTGATAAATGAGCTGCACCTACCGACATACACTGTTCATGTTCCTAGTTGCAATTCTAATTACCTTCCGGTAACGTAATCCCCACCATCAAAAGATTCCCGGTTCAATGCATGCACAAAAAATGTTCAACAACGCATGGCTACATACCCACGGGGACTGGCAAGCATCTTGCATATACACACAATCGCGTTGCTATGCCATGAATACGCTAAGATCCTCCAGCCAGAACGAACCAACGAACGAAGGCGGAAATCGACGATCTTGACCGAAATTAATATACTATATATTACTCCGACAAACATTATCCCTTCTCTTAACATGTCCGATCAACAATATATATTTATTTTCTTCCTTTTTTTGGGGTAACATACGTTCATGAACATCATTCATCTTATTCAGGCTTCAATACTTGCTCTGACACATCCCTTGTCACTGGACAGACTGTTACGACCCCCTTTATTCTTCAGCCTCAAAATAACCGCCATTTTCCCATTCTTTATCTTTTTCTTTTTAGAAAAACTGTCAACTTTAGTGTTGTAGTCTTCTTCCAAAAAATGACAAACGACTGCGCTTCCCCCCACTACGTAACACAGTCCTTTCGCAAAACCATCCATCAACGTATTATCCGTCAGCGCTGTCAGCCATTCGTGCTCTTTTACAAAGCATGCCCCAAGATCATTAATCTCTCCATTGTGTACCATAATCCTACATGACAGGTGAACATGGTCGTTCTCCAAACAATAGAGGCGGTAGTACAAAGGGTACCCCAGTTATAGGCCCACACTCTACTGTGGTCACAATGAAGGAATAAAAAGTAAAGTAATACCTGACTTATCAATGACGTGGCCTACGTGAATGATACGGCACAATTCCGGAAAAGCGATATAAAAGAAAATAAATAAAGAATGACAACTCATTACTCGCGTGAAGAAAAAGCACTTTGAAAAGAAACATGTAACCAATGAGTAAAAATAAAATTGATGGAAGAGGAAAAGATATTAAAAAAGGTCGAATGAAAACTAACAAAAGAATTTGGGAGCGAAAACTAATCCTGGTACCTGCTTTTGTTCGCATCATCCATCCCCTTTTTTTCTTTTCCTTTGAACCTACTGCACTGCTTTCACTCAATGATTTGCTATTTCGAGTTCTCGTTTTAAAGTTATGTCCTCTCTCTCTCTCTCTCTCTCTCTCTCTCTCTGTCTCTCAGAGAAAGAATTCTTAACAAAAATTTGAAGAAAGAAACTTTTCGCGGTCAAGAAGCAATTGAGTTTTCTGTCTTTAGTACACCAAATATAAAAATAGTTACAAGTGAAAAGATTTTCTAAAAATAAAACCTTCGTTCTGAAGAACGGTAAATTCCGTCTAAATTCATCATATTAAAAACAACAGTATCATAGCGTGATCATCATTAACTAGAGTGTACAAAAAAATAATACAAAAAGAATGTGTGTCTATTAAAAGGAAAACTAAAAAGGGGGAGTGGGTTATTTAAATAAAATCCATATCAAAAGAATAATTAAACATCACGAATATGTATCATTTAGCGCCGTTTAAATAGCATTGTTCCAAAATTAAAGTTACAAATAACACTCTTAAGCTAAATTCATAGCATGCGAGCTGCTAACAAGAGGCAATATGTTAAGAGGCGTAACAAGAAGCCTAACAAAAGCACTAAATTCGTATATTACCAAATTCTTAGGAATTACAGGTCCCAAGGTAATCAAACAAAGTAAACACAATTAATAAATCTGTTCAGTGAGTGCATAATCGACAAAATATCCACAGGAAAACAAAGCACAGATTCAGGGAAATGACAACTAATTACACATTCGATCATTCAAATTGCAAGAACAGACCTAAAGCTGAAATGACAATAACAGTAAATACCGTGTACATTATAAGGAATACATAATGTTAATTAATGAACATTTTTACATACAACTCTAACAAATTACCATAAGCTATAAAAATTAATTTAATCAACAGGTAACAGTGTTCAATGCTCATACTTGCGAAAATAATATTTTCCAGTCAATACAGTGTTTTCATTGGTTCTTTGACAATGCAGTGTTGCGTACGTGTACGTAGGGCGGTTTATTACTAAATTTATTACATTAAATCTAGTGATTTCTTCTTAATGGAGGTTAGTATATAAATTAAATAAAATAAAGTAATCACCTTTCCTACTAAGGTGACTGAATGAAGGTTCCAAAAATTTAAAAATATTCTGTTTTGTTAATTTCTTCTTGTGCAGTCATTTGAAACAAATCAAGTTATTATTTTCTTTTTTCACACTTAAGGATGCATACTTACCATCAAACTGTCTCCTTAATTCGCACAAAATAACACACTTCGCCACAATACTGTACTTCCAACTGATCAGTAATAAAACAAAGCAAACACTGAACACAATTCAGTCCACCAACCCAAGCTGGGTAAACGAATTCCTCCACCCTTTGTTTTTTTCTTCAACTAAATTGGCGTTGGGCCCTAGGCATTGAGTTTATTAGGTCCTGCTGTGGCTTCGATTACAAATTAAAAAAATTTCTTCCTCTTTTTCCCCTTTCTTTTCAAAACTCATTAATTTTTTTAAATATTTTTTCTTCGTGCAAAACGGAACAAGCCTTTAGGGCCAATAAGTTTCTTTCTTCCTAGCGAGGTAAAGAAGTAAGAAACAAAGGTCAAGGGTTGAATTGAATTTTAGTTTTTAATTTAAAAATGTAAATGTGGAATTAATCCGTGTGTTGTCTTCGTGTTTCCATCAACGCGGGAAAGGCAAAAGGGGGATGGTTTTAATTAGTGGAATGAATTTTTGCCTGCCAATGTTAAATTGACTATCACGGAATGAAAAAGTGCCATGTCCCTACTTACGACCGCCAACATTTGATAAGTGTTTTATTTCGAGCTTTCTTGCTAACATGTTGCGTCTCCTTCAACTTGGGTTTGATAGGAGCCTTGTCAAACGCTTCCACAGCGAGTTGTATTATATCCATTGGTGGAATATCTCATTTTTCAGGAACCAATTGATAACTATTGAAATCGGTCTCTGATGGTGTATCCTGTTCGTCAGCCTGATTCAAAGTCACTTCCACATCAGCACTCGTTAGCAAGAATTGGAGCAATTATGTCTAATAGTCTTTTTGAACAACGCTTTTCTGTCATCGTCGGTTCACCCATTTCACTAGAATCCACGTAGCGATCATGTAGGAGCTCACAAAGGTGTTTCGCTACTCTACATCTTGACAATGTTGGGTTACCAGAACTAGCACAATCACCACTAAACTCACTCAAGACACCCATGAATTACCAGGTGTAGCATACATATCTCAGAAATCTAATAAATGGAAGTCAGCACTACACTGCGCTATTTTACAGCAACCTCCTCCAAGAATCCAAAAAATTGATATGAAACTGTTAGTCAAACTCAATAAAAGAGGCAATCGTCCGTTATACAAAAACAAAAGAAAACATAAATGACATAATACGAATATAAAGAATGATCTACATGTAGGTAAGTGACGTGGCAATAGAGACTACTCATTCGTGATTAGTAAATAACCAAGTGCAAATTGTCAATTGATTTGATATTAAAAATAATTAATTGACGAATAAAATTAATCAGTAAGAGTGAATGGTTGTTGGGTTCCTAATTGGCTTATGTTATCCGGCGAAGCTATTGATAGAGAAAAAGCAATTTATGTCGACCGCGCCACTTTACAAAAGTGTGTTACAAATTCACGTAACTTACTACCATTAGTGATATCTAGAAGAATGTCAATATCTCACGTATTTCTGATGAGTTTGACAAACAATATATATGATAGTGTAAGATGACAATTTTTTCAATGCTCTTTTCGGAGACATGTAAATTGTGAAATCTGGATCCCGCAGTATGCAGGGTGGTAAAGTAATGAACAAACGAACTTCGAGGAATGATCATATAGTACGAAAAAGGCAACCATGGTTATAAATGTGACAGCGCTTCGGACCTACAGGTTACCGAAACAGTACGATAATGAACTTCAGCCCGTTTTCCAACATCACGAACAGTACAGCTCATTCGCTACAGTACCATTAAAGACCAACTAATCCCAAAATTCAAAGTTTAAAATAGTTCTCACACTATTGGGCGTATACATACAAACATGGCATTTAGGTACTGCGAATCGTCATAGAGGTACATGTGCGCTCCAGGCGCCGCAGTTGTCAGTTATGTCAATCGCTTTAAATTAACAACATGTTATGGTCTCTTTCAATATCATTGGACATATGGATCAAATTGACAATTAGCTACTGAAACAGGTCATAATGAACTCCTTGCACGGCAGGTGTTACCTATTATTAGAACAGTTCGGCTGGTAGTCATTTCAACATATTTTATTTATTCCGCACCAACGGGCGATTATCCGTTATACCATCTAGTATAGTGTAAATTTAACAACAGAATTGTATCTTTCGATAAATGTTCAACCCTCTTAATATGTCACATGACCCTGCTTCCATTTAAATTCTCAATTTACATCCAATATGGAGGATTTCCAGATGGAGGAAGCCGCCATACTTGCGGTATGCACTCCTCTCTCCTATATCAAGTGTCGGAACATTGGATCATAATTTTCTAATTAGTTTTTGTTTTATATGCTCATTACTACACTCATCGAGCATCTTCCTTTATTTCTGTGCCTGCAATTTCTGAGCACCCTTTATAAATGGAAAGTCGGTGATACCTGCCCAGGTTCTTCTGATCCTAAGGGCCTTCGATGGGCATTACCGATTCCCGGATCCAGAGGGGTCACCGGAATGACTGACACCTTGAGAATATAGAGTAATACACGAACTCCTAAATAACAGGGTATCCAACTTTTAAACAAATAAGCGTAGATAAAATGTGACTTCACATTTGACTTTCAAAGAACCAGATAGCCTAAAACGATATGTCACATGACCCCCTTTCTATTTAAAATTCTCAAAGTACATCCAATATGGTAGCTTTCAAGATGGCCCCCATGCTTTGATATGCACTAATAGTTACCCCTGTCTGTCACACTTCTACGAGTTGAACTTTTACATCTATGCCACTATACCACGATATTGTGTTACGAACTTTCTTCGAACAAAGTGATAAATTCCATCTAGTGTTAAGTAAACTTTTTACAGAACTCTGAGTTTTCACTTCACTCTTCGAGTTGAACTACTTGTTTAAGCACAATGCTTCAACCAACGAAACTTTTTTAACTCTTCCAACATTTTCAAACCAATTACTTGTTTTCATCCAATTGTGGCATATGTCATTCAGTGACCATGGCAATATTACAGTGAACAGTTTTCACAGTGACTGCTGTGTCACAAAAACTAGATTTCGTCATAATTTTGAACATTCCGAAAACAAAATCTATACTTCAGTGTAAATAATCGAACTCTTCTACAAGCTTCGAAAATAATCCCGTACATAATAACCAAATGCTTTACAAAACCTTCATTGTTGTGTATGTCAAACTTTTCACACACCAGCAAGAAAGCCTCCTACCGTTTACGATAAAGCACGCATATATATAACAATACAAGTCATTTTATGAGCATCTGAACATTTTCAAATAAAAGTGAAAAAGTGTTTTACGAAATCATTGTGTATTCTGAACATATTTTAACAATTTATATTGTGTGTTTTAAGTTAAGTACGATTGTTATTCTTTAAGATTTAGTTTAATGTTAGTTTGAAATTTAGATTACACATCTTAAAACAAAATTTTAATATAGAACATTGCATTACTGCATTTAAAATTTTCTTTAATCTGAAAGAGACAAATGTGAAGTACTTAAGCAATAGAAGTAGTTAAAATATTCCAAATTTAATTAACCAAAAGTATTAATGTAACTTGTGTCGAAAAATGGAAGTAAATCCCGTCGCTATTTTTAGGTTAAGGATGAGCAGATCTGCATATTAGTTACACTTGTGCATGGCAATGACATTCATGACGTCAAAAGAAAAACTATTCACCTCAGAGCAAATAACCATACTCTTATGATGGGAACATGTACTTACGTTCTCGATCATCAACGAAATTCTCCGAAAACCTAGGTCAGACAAGCATCTTGACAGCAACTTACGTATACGTTCTCAACCTTGTATCAAAGACTAAAATTGGTATAGAGGACCGACCAGCCAATACTCGATCTCTCCATTTCAGTATTATAATTCTGACAAGGAAGGGTCACGGTTCTCAAACATATAAATCCTATTCACACCTAATACATCGCAAGCAACATAACGAGATACGTAGATTACCAAAATTTAAGGTGCCATGGTCCAGATGAAGGGGAGCTAGGGGTTCCGGAACTTCGAATGTCACTAAAATGTATATAAAGACAGTAGTGAGGTTTTAATGGAATATCTTGAAAACGGGAAAAGTAATCATAATAAAACTTGCACAACATATAACTGACCACAAGTAGTAACATAAACCATAAGCAGTGTTGCCATCTAGGAAGCAGTGCTGCCAACACAGAACAAAGCTACAATTTTTTAAATAGCATTATGTACCAATTAATGCACAGTGGAAAAGTACTGGCAATAGAAAAGAAAATAGTACAAGTTGGTTGCACAGTGTTGCAAACTATGGAAGATACATCACACCAACACGAAGATTACAACATTATGGTACCAGCGTTCACAATGTTCTTTTGTCTGTTACTAGTGCCTTTTAACTATATCTTACTTGACACGTGGTTCCTTTCATTGGTGACAATGCTTTCACTATTCCCCAACCCTCGGTAGTTTACGTGCTGATTAGTGTTTTTACTGTTATTCCAGATACCAGCATATTGGCCTGTGTCTCCACATATTTCTAACCCGACAACTTTCAGCTCCTACATCTTCCATAGTTTGCGACACTGTGCAACCAACTTGTACTATTTTCTTTTCTATTGCCAGTACTTTTCCACTGTGCATTAATTGGTACATAATGATATTTAAAAAATTGTAGCTTTGTTCTGTGTTGGCAACACTGGTTCCTAAATGGCAACACTGCTTATGGGTTTTGTTACTACTTGTGGTCAGCTATATGTTGTGCAAGTTTTATTTTGATTACTTTTCAAGTTTTCAAGATATTCCATTAAAACCTCACTACTGCCTTTATATACATTTTTGTGACATTCGAAGTTCCATAGCCCCTAGCTCCTCTCTCTCCCTCGAGCATGGCACCTTAAATTTTGATAATCTACATATCTCGTTATGTTGCTTGCGATGTATTAGGTGTGAATAGGATTTGTGTGTTTGAGAACCGTGACCCTTCCTTGTTAGTGCCTACATTTCGTGTACTGATGTTATGATTTATGTTATTTCTTCACAGAAAAAAATGTGTAATCACTTTTGCGAGCAGTTTATGTTGTTAGCATTAATTTCTACCTTCGTATTTGAAAAAGCAAATCTAAATGAAAATAGAATTTTATAACAATCACTTTGTAATAATTTGTGGCTTCTGGTGCGATGACAAAAAATGCCTTAACAACAAAATATTGTAATTTTATGCTGAACAAACTAATTTACAACATTATTTGAAGTGCTACATAGTTTTTGTGAAAGCAAGAAATCAGTGAAATTTCCATAACTCAGCTTTAATTTTTGGACTCATGACCAATTCCAGTGACCAAGTAATTTCTACATACCAAACGCTTTTAAGATTTTCTAAACTGATCTATTGATTTTGGCTTCTGAAAAAAAAAAACTTTTCGTTTGATGTCATTTTGTGGCTTTATGATTGGTCAAATAATAAAAAATCAGTTATTACAAAAAAGATTCATAATTTTATGCTGAACAAACTTTATTTGAAACTTTTGTTTTAGATGTGGTACTTAGTTTCCGCGAAAATAAAAGAAAAACTTAATTTTGGTCCCCATTTTCCAGGATGGCGGTCGTAGCACAAGTTTGATTTTTGGGGGCTTTTAGTATGTTACTTAGGTGGCCAAGTACTATTTTAAGATTTTTTTTTACCTAATTTTCATAAAATGACTACCCTATAAGGAATCCACTATGAAGTGCCTCGAAGGAACATCATCGGAGAGATATGTGTACTTTATTAGTTACGATAAGGAACAAGGCATAAAGAAACAATGGAACAAAAGCAACCAATTTATTAGAGCTCTTAACTTTACGGCTTCAGAGCCCTAGATGAAGTGAAGTTACATGCGATAATGCATTAGTATATAACCTGGGATGAGAAGTTAAAGACACATTCACAATAAGAAATTAGTTACATGTTGTTGTTTTTTTATAATATTGCGAACAGACATTAAAATGTAATTGAAATATCATCAAAAATATTATTTTTAATTACAGTATAGCAATTTCCTATATTTTAATATTTATTAAATATATATGGATTCCAAGCATATAATTCAGTAATATATGATTGGAAATTTTATTTATATGCTTAGAAATGATTTTCCATACACGTTAGTCCAGCCTCTAGCCTATACTCCCGTAGAAATTTTTCTTTTGCCAGATGAAACCTTGTTCTCCTTATTCGTTACCAACTAGAGAATAAATTTATCTTGGGTAGACATTAGAAAAATTCAGCGAAATTTTTGGCAGCCATTTTTCAAAATGGGGACTTTATGTAAATAAAAGATATATATTTTTATTTATTTCCTTCACAATATTATATAAAATGTTATTTCTTTACAAACATTGAGATGCATTGTTTAAACTGTAGTAATAAAATGCATACGTAGTGTATAAGAAATAAATGTGTTTATTTATTGGGTTGGTGCGATTGAAATGTCCGTCCCAAGTACGTCATTTAGTATTATTAATTCCCTGCTAATAAAATTAAGTAAAACAATTATTTGAAAAAATATTCATTGGAATGAAAAGTATCTGTTTATTTTAAATAGGCTTTTTGTAAAATATATGAATTTTCATTAGTTTTACGAGATCATAAAGAAAACCAGTTTGATCTCATAACAATTTTTCTCCGTTGTTTTGGTGTGAAGATTGAATATAAGAAGACTAAAAGGAAGAGAAGGGGAAATGTTAATGCGGACCTTTGTATTATATACAAAAAGCCTAGAGTGTAGTTAATGTCTACCGAAATTGGTCGGAAAAAAGTAAGAGACGCAGCTGATACTTGTCGCTCAAGAGAAGAAGATATTGAAAAACTGGAAGAGACAGGAGGGGGTGGAAGTGAAGGTCATGATTCAAAATTTAAAAATGTATGTAAAAGAGCATCAAAATCGCATTCATTTCCGAGAGAACTAATGCTATCATCGAAGCTTAAATGTATGATATGTGGGAAGCAACAATTTGGCAAAGACAGCACCAAGCACAGGTTGTGTAAATCAAACTAATAAGTAAAATTTCAAGTGGATACTCAGATCTAGAAAATATGTATATACTGATGTCCAAAATGAAAGCGAAATTTGCAAAAAGTGATAATTGTTTTAAAATGTCGTATGATATCTATGGATGGTCAAAAACATATTTCTATCGGTTTTAATGTAGAAGGACAGAGTAAATGGTAGGAACCTTTCACGAAAATGTTGGTGCTAGTATAGCAAGTGACTGATGCCCTAGGCTGTAAAAATGACGTCTACTAAGGTATACGAAGTTGTTGATTTTCAGTGTTTCTTAAAGTCAGATGATACAAATGATATTGAACAGCTTAGAAATAACAAAAAGACGACGGTTAAATGATACTTTACGTTGGACAACCATTAAAAGACTTGAAGCTGCACAGCCTAACGACCCCGATCAGTTGGTCGCAACATATTTTACCCTCTCCCCTTTTTTGTGTATCTTCTTTATTTTTTTTTGTTCGTGCTTTGTCTGTGATTTTTTTTCGTCGGGCTAGTTTCAAAGTGTTTATTTGTCCACATGTCAATGAAGCCGAGCCATTCTGGTTATCTCTTTCATTGTTATATTGGCGGGATTTTTATTCTTATTGTTTCTTCACGTTATTACTTAATTATTATTTGCATATTTTATTGCATTATTTTCTTCAACAATTTTTCTTTCACTTTACAATCTTCATAAATAAATTTAAAGAACTGATTGTTGATATATTTCTTTGCGAAATTTTGGTGGTTAAGCCAAACACCCTTCCGCTCTTTGTTTCCGACTCGATTCTCGCCTCTGACTGGCTGTTGCCGATCAGACAGTACTGTTATGGCTGTCGACTTGTAAAAGCTACACTGAAACGGCTGCCCCTCGAAAATTGCTCATATGAAGTAAAATTACTCATGCAACTTTATACATGTATAGATATATATGTTAAAGCAGCCTCTTCATTAGATAAACATTTGAAGCAGCAGTTTGTACGTCCACGAGAAGTAACATGTGGAAATATCATAACCTACAGTTGTCGGTTTGAAGTTTCGATATTGTCTCCCTGCAGAGAGCGACCGAGGAGCATCTTTTTGGTGGTTTGTGTGTTGTGTGAAGTTGTCTTCATAAGTATATATGTACTGTGCAGTGGTTCTTCTCTTCCGTTTTTTAAATAAAAATAAATATAATCATCTGTGGCTCTAAACCCATTTTCTTCAGTGTCTGTGAAAGTGATTACTGTACCTTCAGTATGTCAGTGGTTTCTTTTTCTAGTGGAAACTAGAGTGAAGTGGAAATGTCGGCTTAATTTGGCAGGCATCGGGGGTCGGTTTATAATCATGTATGTATGGTTAATGCCTTAAATTTCTCATTCTCTCTCTGAAACCCAGGCCTGATTCACATATGTTTAAGTAGCAAAATTATAGCACGTTAACTTTGGTTCGAAAGTGTTGAATAGTTTAGCTTGAACTGCACTATAGTTGATGGTACTTTTAAAATGCACGTTCTTTCTCCACTCATCATTTGTTTGTTCATTTTGGAAATTAGTGTGGTTTATATTATACGAGATCTCTACAGTATCGCCGTTTTATTAAACGAAAAATTTATACGATTCGCAATGTTTTATTTCGATTACAAGCAAAGTTCAAGACTCCTTCGTTGCGTTAGCAAACCGTAAGCCAGTTTGCACATAGATGTCCATTCTGTAAATTTATTCCTAAAACGACTATAGTATATCTTGACTGTATTATCAAATTGGAGGTTAAGTTGTGTTAAGTTCAAAAATGGAAAAATACTTACGAAATATTTAACAACAATTTGAAATATCAAAGTTAAATTTCTGCCCAGTAGTTATATTTGTAATTAATCTCTTTCGTAGAAGGAAATGTTATGCTTCGGTGATTGTGGAAATTTGGTTTAACTGGTCTAAAGTGTAGAATGTCTACCATGTTTGGAAATTGAAAGTACCCTAATCTTTTGGAAATATAAGTGTGTCAAATCTTGTCTCTGCTCATAGGCAGAGCGTTTCTGTAAACAATTAATTTACCATGTGAAATTAACATCTTTTAAAACACGTTTTGATGTACTAAAGATTCTCTTCAGAAACTTTTTTTCACGAAATTCAGCAAATGTCATAGATGTATAAAAATTCAATGTCTTTTCTTCTTTCCTTTTTATTGATGTATTTGTTTTGCATTTATTGTAATTTCAACAGGAAATGCTAACAGCGTCTCCAGTATGTCCCACAACTATCTTTAGAACCTTGTAATAATTGTGATATTTTAAAACTACCATTTTAGCTGTTTTTACTTTCACTTTCGTAAGGAAATAACAAATAGCGATGTCTCCAATGTGTCACCGGAACATCGCTTATCTAAGACTACTTTTACCTCTGGTGAAATTGTAAATATTCAAGGAAATGTGAGAGAGAAGGTAAACATGATAAACTTATCTATAAGTACTTTTAACTAGCGCAATAACAAGAAATCTATATCCTCTGCCAAAACAACCTTGTTTTCGGAGAACAGCAGCTAGTATTTCTATTGTGTATTTTAGATAAGTTATCTTAGTATGTATATAATATCTCTGGGTTCCAAAAAAGATCATCAGAAGTTCCAGTAACTTCTCAAACTACACATCTCTGCTTGAGAGACCAATATTCTTGGGATCCGCTCAGAGAACGCTTTAGTTAAGTATATTTCTTTTCTTTTGGCTACAAATAACTTTCTTTTACCAAATCCATAAAAGCTTCTGCTCTGAAAATTTAACTTCGTATTGAATACGCCTCTTGGCGTTCATTTAAGCTGACTTCTGTCTCTAAAATTCATATACTCAAACGTTGGTAAAATTGAACTTTAATTCTTTCTTGTAATCAAACATTTTTGTCTGCTATTTTCTTTTCGATATTTAACATTGTAGAGAGAATATTTAAGAGCTGATGATTCTTGAATTTATCTGGGATTTGCCGTGAAACGAACCTGAACTTCGTTTCTACCAACCAACCAACCTATCTGTAGTTCTACTACAGATAAAATGCTTTTCTGGTGGCAGCCGGTGACATTCATGGAGCCGAGTTCGACTCCGGTTTATCTTCAAAAAGATTCCTTGAAGACATTTTCAACTCTCAGTTTTAACTGAACACATTATTTCAGCAATAATACGAAAGTACGAACAGTCAAGCCTAGTCTCTGTAACACAAGAGTTCAGAAATAACACAGAACTAGGCAAAGTCAGGCCTAGTCTCTGTAAAATTTATTACTTCAGCAACACCACGGAACTAGGAGCAGTCAGACCTAGTCTCTGTGAGCACGTTATTTCAATAACAATACGGAACTAGGGATAGTTGACCCTAGTCCCTGTTCGAATTATTACATTCATAAAATATCCAGAAGAATAAGTATCTCTTTTTGTATATAATAAACAAAGCTCCTCTGGGCGGAAAGTGAAACACCTTCAGAGAGAAGCCAAGCAGCCAATACAAATCTTTTGGACTTATTGTTTTCGCAAAACACTACTACGGGTTGTCAGATTTACACCCACATGCTACAAGAAGAACTACCAGACCAAAGTAAAGTTTGATCAAGAACAAATAAGAACAAATACTGTCTACACTGATCTATAAGGTTTTCGTCGAGGATCGAACAGGGTATCCATCGCCAGTCCAACGGCGTACATCCAGTGGCGGACAACCAGCACCTTCAGCAGCAGCTTCCAGCTTCAGGTACATCTCTACCAGTCAACAACAGTGAGTACAAAAAAAACTAAAACGTTCTTTTTGTGCATTAAAAGTGTTCAATTTTGAAAAAGGAAATACATTAATGTAGTCAAGGGTGCAGTAACGTTGTGCGGAGCAAGACACTAAAGCATTATTCTCGCGTTCTTCACGAGGAAATATATCCACTCCAGTACACGAGCATTTGTACTTTTTTCTTAAGGAGAGGAGTATCAAATACGGATTATAAGATATTACTAGCTGTTTTTGTTTTCTTCTGTCAGTTTGTAGTAAGTAGCTTAAGTTTTTGCAAACACCCAAAATTTATTTTCAGCTTTAATTAGTAATTTCGTCAAATTACGAAATCAGTAATCGCCAGTCATGGAAACCGAAACTTCCCAAATTTTTCGTTCAATTTCAGAAGTATTGAAACTAGTTCACGCTCCCTTTAGCGGAGATAAGTGAACTCTACCAGAGTTTTTAGATAATTGCGAAGGAGCCTTTTCTTTGGTAGCCGAGTCACAACATGATAAGCTGTTAAAGTTTGGGAAAGGAAAAATTAATCGAGATGCTAAAAGTAAGTTAAGCTTTTGGTACGTAGTAGCACAGATACTTGGGCAGATGCAAAAGAAATTTTGATAGAAAACTACTCTATCAGGCGTACAATCGATTATTATGTTTGTACTTTGTTTAATGCACGCCCAGGTAAAACATAAAGTACTGCAGATTGGGGTTCTAAGATCGACTCCCTTCAGAGCAAATTCAAACAAGCGGCAGTTCCTATATTGTTATCTGCTCATGTGCCTGGGCGGTTGCTCTGATTGAGCACTTAGTGAAAGATTCTTTTATTCAAGGCTTAGCTGACGAGAAAATTCAAATGGTTGTCAGAAGTAAAGAAAGTGACAAATTATCTCTTGGCGGCACTGTTCAAATTTGTCTGGAAGAACAAGCCAATCAAATGTCACATAAAATTAAAGTTGACAACACAAATGTAAAATCCAACCATAAGACATATAAGAACAACAATCTTCCACTTTTGTGAGAAACCGGGACACATCGAAGCAGGTTGCAGGTCCAAATTACAAAGAAAAGGTTCGCAAAGCAAAAATGTATGATGTTGTATAAGTCAGGATACGTCCAATAAAGGTGCACATAATAATGAGGGATCCACTTGTTGTTCCATGCACAGGAGATGCATAATGTGCCTATGCGTATGCAGGAGTCTTGTCGATCCGTACAAAATGAAAGTACGAAGTGCTTTTCAAACGAAAGGCAAGGGTTTGAACCAAGGTTTCAAAGAGACTATGTTAATGTTAATTATGCCCATGGTACGTGTTATAGAGAGTTATACGGGAAACGAAGTAAGGAAGTAAACAAGCAGTCGATTTACCTCCAATCTGATAAGACAAATGACTGCGTGGGTAAAAGTTCTCCTCCAAGAAATTTGAAAGTCAAAATCAAAGAAATAAATAACAATCAATTATTTTTCTTAGTCGATACAGGGTCTGATCTAACATGTATCCAACAGCATATTTTGCCTTCACAAATCAGAAATAAAGTTGATAGAAATGACGTAACTAAAATAAAAGGCATCACTTCAGACCAAATGTTAATGTGAGGTTCCATAACTATAAAAATTCATCTAAATGGACTTGATATCCCATGTAAATGCCATTTTGTTGACAACACTCTGCCTGAGAATTATTCAGGCATATTAGGCCGAGATTTTTTAGCTCAATACAAGTGTTTGGAATTGATTGACGAAATTGAAAATTGTTCAAATATAAATGTTCCTGGTCGTAGTCACATAATCGTTAGAATTTCAACTAAACAAAATGGAGTTGACATAGTAAAAAAACAATAATTAACAGGTGTGTTTCTTGCAGAATTGCAGAAAATTGCAGTTTGACAATAGAAGAAAATTATGCACATGTGTGCGTGTATAATGAATATTACAGACATCGATAAGGCAATCTCTCCTATTGAAATTTAACCTTTCGAAGAAACAAGTGGAAATGAAATTGTTCTTGTTGCCAAAATTCAAATTGACCATAACGAGGCAATAATTTTACAAGACAGAATCGAACTCTTGAAGTCCCTAGTTCGACTAGAGCATTTAAAGAAGAAAAAGAGGCCATTTGGAAATTTTGTGTAAATTTTAATTACTTGATTTTTCCTCCTGGTGATAAACTTATAGCTACTTTCGTACGTCATCTGTACAGTTGCCTTACGTCATCTGTACAGCTGCCCTGATCAGTTGGCTGAATAGATATCTTCCTTTACATGGATGACCTATACTGAAGTTTACCCGTATGCGACAGAATGTGGACGAGGTTGGATGATTAGACCACAGGTGATCAAAGCCAGCGTGCATATGATAATTTAGAAGTAATATGTAAGGACAAATTAGTTAAACAATTTTATGGACAAGTAATGTTATATATGGAATTACAATGGCGAAAGTAGGTAACTATATGCTAGGACGAACAGCAATAGAGAATGAACACCAGCAATACTTACAGAGCGGAATTATGTCTTGTTAAGCAATACTTACGAAGTTATTTGGGAAACAGAAGAACGAAAGGCTATTTGCGCTGTTATGGAAATGAAAGGGAATGCGCAACCTCTGATAATGTTTCGTGTGAGTCGTCGTTTGTTCGGTGTAAATGAAGTAATTAGAATGAGGACGCTAGATGACATACTAGACTGAGAGAAAGAACTATAAAATGTAAACTGATAAAGATTAATATCTGTGCATGCAGTAGAAATATTGTAAAAGGAAAAACATAATAATAGTATGCTTTCTAGCTGAGCGGATATGAATTCCACATATTTTATGTTATAGTTTTGGAATGGAAGTTATAAACTCGAAATTGTATGTAAACCCTATGTATGTAAAACAGCATTGTAAGTTATGTAAGATGGAACTTAATGATATATAATCATTAGCGGGGCTTTGTCTCTGCATAGTAAATGTCTCCGAATATAACCCGTTTTTCATTTAAGCTATCTTAATTCTTGCAAGAGTGAACACTCTAGGCTAAAAGAATACTGATGAAGGTAGCCCCACTCTTGTGCCAAGGCCAGAGTACCTCCAAGTAGGCATCTTTATCTTTCTGCCCCTCGAAGCAACCTACGTAAGAAGAGAAGTCTTATGTTATATAGTCTGTGCTAATATGATATCCCAGACTCGTTGAAGTTTCAGAGCATTCAGCGATATATATAAATGCTTATGAAGCGAACTTTATTTAATCCAAAGAGAGATAATTCTTATCAATAGACGATACACATAGAGTAAGAGTGTACGTTTCAACTTCTACCATAGAACATTCTATATAATTTAAACCGGAATTTCGGGGATCATTAGTTAATGAGAAAACTATCGTTTATCTGAAATTTATAGAGAGGAAGTAAATAGGAAAGTTAAACAGATGTTAGAAAATGAGATCATCACTCCGTTAACAAGTACTTTCAATTCTCCTCTGTAGTCATACCGAAAAAGATGGACGCTTCCGGTAAAAAGAAGTACAGGGTGGTCATAGATTTTAGAAAGGTGAACTCTGACTATTGACTATTCTTTTATATTGCCAAATATTGTGGACATATTAGGTACACTTGGGGGTCATCCACATATTACGTAACGCGGCAAAGGGGAGGGAGGGGATCTTTGCGTTACGAAGCGTGACAAGGGGGAGGAGGAGATTTACGCTTTCATTATGTAACGCAGGTTTTTTGCTCTACTTTTTACCTTTACTCTCAGGTATATATGCAAACTTTTAAACAAATAATTTTCTTCAGTTCTTTTCTTTTTTATAAAAATATTTCCATTGTTTTGGGAAATTGCTAACATATACGCTATAAATGAATCGTGCAGAAGGGATTCGAAGACGCTACTAGACACAAGCATGACAAACCCTGCGTATGTTACAATACAATAATACTCCGTTTTGAGGCTATCGCCGCATTGTATACGTCACACGAAACTTTTCTGGAGTTAGTAGTTAGCGATCGTAACCACCGTTTTAAAACGCTCTCGCGTTCCCACTCGTATCGCTATTTCTGAGAATATGATTCAAAAGTTTTGATTTGAAACATTACCCGCTCTACTCTTCTAAGGAGCCTCGCATGTAAAATAAAAGAAACTCTTTTTCGAGAAATAAAATTTTCCGCGACGAAACGATCCACGATTTGCAGAGCAAAATAAGATATTGAAAACCGAATTCGTTGAATATTCATCTCGTACTAAATGAATTTAACTTTGCTCTTCGGATTTGAATTTTTCTGGAGAAATAAAGCATTCTGACACTGATTTAGAACAAAAAGAATTTGAAAAGGGGTAAAGTCCAAAGAAGGTGCTCGACAAAGATAATAAAGAAGCTGACATTTCTTTGAAGCCACGCCACCTTCATAGGAAAGGTCAAGGACCCTGTGGTTGCTTTTATATTTAGTGCTGTACGTTTCCTCACAAGTAAAAGATGTGTATTTGTGTGAGAGAGAGAGATGGTTTATTCTTCAGATTTTTTGCAATAATTAAACACTAATCGCTAGGATGGTAATAGCGTGTACGGAGTAGGCACCAATAGTCCATTTTGTTCCTTTTGATTGTGATGTTTTAAATCAAAGAACTGTGTTCTATTAAGTACTATTTAGATCTATTAAAGTATAGATCCATTTTTGAATTAAGTTATTGTCTAAGTCATACTTGAACCAGCGCTATAATGTCCAGCAAATATGAGCTAAATCAAAAATTATTTGAAAGTGTTTAAAAATCTCGCACAAATAAAACTGCACAAAAAGTAAAAATTTTGGTGAATGAAGTGTGGCGTAATTTTAAAACTAAAGCCAAAAGTGATAAAGAACTCGAGGAAATACTGTAGGCAAGAATAGAAGCAGAATTGAAAGCAGTTACCAAGAAGAAATCTGCTTAAGTATCTTTAATAAAGTAAGTCGTCGTCCTTCCCAATCCTCGGTGACCTAAACGAATGGGTGCGATCTCTTTGGGAAAGCGACAATATGTAATTTCGAGGAAAGACTGCTTAATTAAACAACCTCATGGGGTTAAAATATTATTACGGTACTACCATTTTCTAATACTTTGATTTGTTGCGAAAAAAAACTACAAATTTATTCAGAATACAAGCATTTTGTAATAAAAAAATTCTGCCATTAAAATTAGTTTTTTATTGTAATAACTCCCAAAATAAGCACAATTTGTGAAAAAATCAAAACCAAAAAGTGTTACGTGACAAAGGAGGGGGCAGGGGTTCGGCCTTGCGTTATGAAGTGTGACAAGGCAGGGAGGGGTAAAAATTGGTAAAAAATAGCGTAACGTAATATGTGAACGGCCCCTTGGAAATGCTTGATACTTTAGTACTTTAGATCTTGCCAGCGGATACTTACAAATGAGTGTCAGAGAAGAAGACAGACAAAAACAGCATTTTCATCTGATAAAGGTCATTTTCATTATTTTCGAATGCTCTTTGGTTTAAAGAATGCACCATAAACAGTTCAGCATTTGATGAACACAGTACTTTCTGGACTACAAGGTACAGCTATGGACAAAAGTTTTGACGCATGTCTATAGCTGATATTTCTTTTCTAAAAAATAGATATATTACAACATCGTATAAATTCACTGACTGGCAAGAATATGCAGAATTGCGTAACGTGCTTCTGTGAAAAATATTGTCCTCATATGCAGCCAAACAAGGGTGATATAAAATAAAATAATATTTTGCGTCGAAAATTTTTAGTCCAAAAATCGCACCAAGTTGTAAAGTTCCCTCCTTTTTCCCGCCAAGGGAATTTTCTTTCTAACCCAACGGGAATTTTTAATTCCAAGTTTTGCTCATAGATTTCACATGTATTTCTGAAGTAGGTTGCTCAGGGTAAAGTAATAGAAATGCGTGTATCAGTGAAAAATTGTTTAACATTAAGGACCATATGCAGAGTCTTTGCGCGGGTTACCCAACGGACAGTTGAGAAGCACTTGACTATTTTGTAATTCACAGTCGTTCCACGGGGTAAAACATTCCCGTAACATTCACTCAGAGCTTCCTTTGGCTAGCCCGTAAGTTCTGTTACTCGCAAGTTTAAAGTAATAAAACAAGGAACAGAAAGTATGTAGACGTCATCAGTTGATATAATGGATAATATACTTACCTGCATAATACACTTCAATAAATTTAAACATTAAAAAAGTGTTTGTAACAACAGAAATAGCTAAAAAACTGTAGCGTGCACTGTCTCAATGATCTTATCAGTATTTCACACTTTAAATTGCTGGTATTGTGGCGTAATCGGTTGGCGCGCTCTGTTTTAAATTTTTATACTTTTCACGCAGGTGGTTCGAATCCCAGTGGCAGAGACGTTACCTTTTTGTATTTTCATGAAACGCAATAGTAATGAAATATTAATAGTTTTGATAGCTCAATTTAAGTTTTAATTTACATTTTATATTCCGTGATAGCGAAACTATAGAAAAAGCGATCTTACAACACCGCTCAGTCCGTTCGCTCATCCATGCGAAGAAATGAAATATCAGGAACCACAAGGTGTAGAGAGATGCTTCATGTGTTGTTGCATCGGTATTGGCTAGACTAGCTCAGAGCCCAGGAAAATTTTGATGGTGCAGTTGTTCATTGTTGCCAACCTATTGTTCAATTCAATTGTTCTAATTATTTTCAACTCGATAGACCTATCTACGCCAAAATTGGCATAAACATTATTGGATACAGTAGAAACATTCTTGGGATTTCACTGGCCCGAAGCACCCCAGTTATCAGTGTCAACCTATTTTCTATAAAATTCATTTTTCAAATTGCTTCTATTATGTTCGACGTAGCAACATTAAATTTGCCACAAATTATTCGACATAATAGAAAAATACTGTTGGTGTTCCCTGCCACCCAAACACCCCGATGTCAGTGTTGCTAAGCCGCGTACATTTTTTAAAAATATGAACCACAAGATGTAGGGACCTGGTTGCTTTATCGTTGGAGGGATTTGGCTTGACTAGCTCGGACATTTGAAATGATGGATATAAATAGTTACTATACTGTAACAACTTTCACTGCTCTCTATCATTGTAATCAGACAGAATATGAAAGCTCGAACGAAATTTCTGAAGAGTACCGCCTAGAACTTTTAGAAGAATGTTAATCTGGTATGACAGCTGAAACGATTGCAAGATGATGTTATAGGAGCAGTACAACGCGTTACATTTCTTGAAATTCAAAATTTCTAAGTGCAGGAGCTTTTCAACCAACGTCCACCGAAATTATTTTACAGGTTTGACTTAGGATCGGGTGACCCGGGTTCAAATCCCGGCCAGGACGCTTTAGACTTTCCCCTGGTCTAGCTCTTTGAGGTACACTCTGGTTCAAATTGAATACCACAGTGTCCTTATTGCGAAAGAAAAGATTACACTTCAGATTTTGAGAAGCGACGAAAAATGTACACCATAATACCTGAGAGTAAATTGTGTTTAAAATTAAACGTTACGCTACTTTTTTTCCACTGTAAGTTTGCGAGCAAGGAGGACACTAAACGGAATAGGGATGCTGAGACCCCAGAATCTACCTCAGTGGCGGCCGGTGGTTGTCTCTACTGGGTGTTGCACTCAAGCCCGCCGCCAGCCACAAAGAGTAGGGGGTCACGAAAAATTATGGAAGGGTTTGGGCTTACGAAAGATACATAAAATTAATATATATGTACTGGGGCAAGGAAAATTTACAGGGGCTGCGGGCCTAGACTTTCACTATGTGAGAGAGGATTGGGTAGCTAATCGGTCACAGTCAGTCAACGTACAGTGTAATTATGTAACATAGACACAAAAGAAATGACCGAATTTTCAAATAAAGGGGCGTTAAATCAATTAGTTACGATTTGGATAAAACAGAAAAATGTCTTACTATTATATGGAGAATAGAATTTAATAGTTTGTCACAATTTTTCGTGACTAGAAATTTTTGTCACTGTTATTGATATTGCTAATATCAGCTTTAGAAACTTTAAAGATTCACTAAATGCTTTCTTCAAGCTATTTTGAGCAATAAAGTCGAATAATCCCAGAGCTTCTGATATAGATCGACATTCTTCTGTCGAGTGGATTGAAGACAGAGATTTTCTTTGTCAAGAAATGTGTAAATTAAACATAATTTCTCCACAGTTTGTTTTGGAAAATTGCAAAAGTAACTTGGAAATTTCTCTGGAGTAAACAGCGTGGCTGCCATAACGTGCCATGTGAATGTAAGGATTTTTCTTCGCAAGTAATCACATCGCATACTTCCTTTGCTTCCCTTACTCATTCCATTCTTTCACTCTTTCTCCTTTTTGATAGCGTGTTTGTATTTTCTGTTGTTTCACTCGAATCATCAATATGCGTCTTTAATATACCTAATATTTGTTTCAAAGCAAAGTGAAAAATAGCCTTTTGTGCTAACAGCCAATTTCTCAATTTTGAAGTTGATTAAACAAAATTTCCACAAGCAGTATTATTTTACTAAAAAAAAAAGAAAAAAGAAAGAAAACCATAAATTAAAATGCCTGCTAATAAGTGTTTTCTTGAGTACTTCAGGACGATCGATTGTTTGAATTTTTCTCCTCCTCCATCTTCATTGTCTTATTCACGCATTAAATAATATCATCGTTATATTCAAAGACAATATTTACGCTTCTGGACAGGAAGTTACAATAAGTGGGCTCCTCATTCCTCTCCCCCACATACACTTTTAACATTGTTCAAAATATTTTTAAAATTAAGAGCACTATCAAAAATTTAAGTTCATAGCGCACTAGAATATACAAATTACCATGAAATATAATGGACAACGATCTCGAAATCTTGTCGATTGATGAGTGCTCAGACCTCAATTAAAATGGCATTATAATCTTTGAAAACGTATCACTCATCAATGGACAAGATCTCGAGATCACAGTCCATTGTTTTTCATGCAAATTTGTAAGCTCTAGTGGGCTATGAACTTACATCTTTGATAGTGTTATTAGTTTTTGAAATATTTTGAAAAATATTTAAAATGGGGGGATTGGGGACTAACTAACTAACTAACACTATGGCTTATATAACTCGCAAGTTCATCGCCGCAGTAACAAACGTTCGCCATTGGATTCTATCCTGGGCAACATCAAGCCAGTTTTCATCACGAACACCTACTTCTCGAAGATCTCTTCTAATATTGTCCTCCCAACGACGTCTCGGTCATCCCAATGGCCTCTTTCCATCCGGCCTTCCAACCAGGATAGAATATAATCTTCGTTTTTCCCCCATCCGAGCTACATGCCCTGCCCACCTTAGTCGTCTCGATTTCATTATTTTTACAACATCTGGTGAATCGTACAGTCCGTGGAGTTCTTCATTATGCAGTCTCCTCCACTCTCCAGTCATCTCGTCCCGTTTCGGCCGATATATCTTTCTCAAAACCTTATTTTCAAATACGCGTAATTTATGTTCATCTGCTAGGGTCGTACTCCAACTTTCGCAACCGTAAAGTATTACCGGCAGAATAACCGTTCTGTATATTTTTAATTTCAATTTCCTTGATATTAATCACGATGTTAGAAGCTTTTGGACTGAATAGAAACATGCATTCCCCGATACTAAGCGACTTTTTATTTCTTCCGTGACCTCATTTTTGTTTGTTACGTATGCTCCCAAGTATTTCAATTTGTTTACTTTCTCTATGACCTCATCCTTAATTATTATGTTTCTATTTCCTTCATTCCCTGTGTTTCTGTTTGTTATCATGTATTTTGTTATATCTATGTTTACCTGTAGACCTATCTCATCGCACACTTCTACTAAGACATCGGTGTTGCTTTGTAGTGCATCTATATTGTCCCCTATTAAATCTACATTATCCGCGTATACAAACAGTTGATTCAAACCATTCAATGATAGTCCCTTTTTGTCTCCTTTAATTTTTAAAATCGCATATTCTAACGCAAAGTTAAACAGTAGTGGTGACAAGGCATCGCCTTGTTTCAATCCGTTGCGAATCTTGAAACTATCTGACATATTATTACCTATCCGTACTCTGCTTATGGGGTCGTTGAGACACATCTTCACTAGTTGAACCAATTTTTCCGGAATTCCAAATCGTATCAGGATACTGTATAACTTTTCCCTTATGATAGAATCATATGCTTTCTTAAAATCAATGAATAGCTGATGAACCGTCCCATTGTATTCCCATTTCTTCTCCAAAATTTGTCTCAAGGCAAAAATCTGGTCCAACGTGGATCTATTTCTTCTACTACGAGAAAAAAGTACACACGTCTTGGAAATTTGAAAAAAAGCATTACATTACTATTTATAAAAGCAGGTTTCCTCATATATAGATTCACTTGATGAGCGTAACAATATTTATACATATACAGCATATGAAATAGGACGATACAATGCCAATGCTATAAAATTATGATTTCGCGATTAAAGTGACATGAGTAGCCCACAATGACCTCTGTCTGAAAGCAATACTGGACTGACTGATGATGCTGTCAAAAATGTCATGAATATATGAAGGCAGGAAGAGGAGAGGACACTTAATCTCGTTTGTCCACTTCCAGTCTAAAACAATTTGGACCAAATTTTCAGTTCTTACTCACAAGTAAAGTACCCGAAGTGAGGACTCGAGTTGCTCATCAAGTGATACCTTAAATTGAAGCTAGTGACGAGTATAATACACCTGTCAAATCCTAACTGCAGAGCTCCGGTAATAAAAAGGTTATGGGGGTCAAAGTTCAAATAGAAAGCGAATTTAGCTGCTTGTGATGTCCATGTTTTGCTGATTATCACGATGGTGATACGTCGTACGTTGCTCCCAATTAATGTAATGTGTAGAATGATATCCCTCTCTCTGCCTGATATCCCGCTTTCTTTTATTCGTGTATGAATGTCCTTGTGCATGTTTGCTCCTGTTATTGATGTCAGTAAAAGTTCTTTTTTATTTTCGTTAAAGCAAATGGAAGCAGGTGCTATCGTTCATGCTCTGTATGAGAAATATGGATTTGTTAATAGGAGAATGAATAGGTATGAAGATTCATTCTACAAACAAATAGTGGAGATACGTGAGGACAAGATGGAAATCATAGAAGAAGTTAGAACTCTTGGATTTGCTGGTGACAGTGATGAAAGCGATGACAGAGACTAGGGTGATGACGTCTTTGATGAGGAAATGCCAATTACATCGCAAGGTTCTCAAACACATCAAGAGTCTCCGACACCTGTAGCTTCTTCAAATGAAGAATATCAGCCTTCGCCAAAAAAAACAAACACATCCTGGACGATGATTATAAAGAAGCAGCTTACATGTTTTGGACACACAATGAGAACCCGGAAAAGAAACGAAGGAAATTTTCATCTGTCAAGTCACAGTATAGATTAATTCAATCGAAAAACATCCTCTTTGAATATGAGAAAAAAAAGGAAAAAAACCCAGTTATAAGAAACTTAATGCAGCAGTTCACGATAAATTCAAAGAAATGGTCGAGAGATGTGCAATTATACACGACAGGACTCTTCGCTTTTGGGCTCTTCAGATAAGTAAAGAGCTAGATCCGGATAATACTCTACAATTCAAGGCATTTCGTCACTGGCTGTCTAATTTTAAAAAGAGAAGCAATATCGTCAGTCGTTCTATCACACATAGGGTTAGCAAAACGTGGAAATCAAAAGAGGCTGAATTAAATCACTTATCTACGACATTTATTACGTCCATGAAAGAACTTATGTTACTAGAAGACCTGAATCCTCGTCAAGTATTAAATGCTGATCAAAGTCGATTTGACAAGGAACTCCATGCATACGGGACTCATAGGACTAAAGGTACGGTGGTTGTAAGAGGTGCATTTGGATCAGTCAGTGCTACTACTCATTCATATATGATCATGCCGGTTATTTCCATGGATGGTGAAATATTGCGTCTGATGTACGTTCTTGTATCCGAATCCAGTGGTCAATTTCCAGGAAATAAGCAAAAAGATCCCGATAACATAGTGTCCAATCCAGGAAAGACTGCAAACATGAACAAAAGTGATTTAAAAGAGTTTTATTCTGTATTCTGGAATAGCCTGCCTGCCGATCGTGATAAAGTCTTGCTTTTGCTGGATTTATGGAGTGCAAATAAGGATGATAACGTATCAAATGAATTATGCCCTAATCATATAACACTGTTCAAACGTTTAATTCCTGGTGGTTGCACTGGTTTCATCCAACCACTTGATGTTTACTTCTTCCGTCCATATAAATCATTTATCAGGTTCATTACTGACACAGTTATCGCTTCCTCAGAAATTAATCTCTGGCATCGAGATAACATTTTACGAATGCAGTCCTTCACTCTCTTCCAATTCAGCGCCTCAAGATTTCGCAACATGATCAGGTTTGCGTTTTACAAAAGCGGCTACTTGGATGAGGAGCCCGAGCCCTGGATTTCTCCATTGGATTATTGTTTTGATTCTAATATACGTGACGAGTGTTACAAGACCTCATATGAGAACATCTCTTTTGTCAAGTGTGCTCATTGTGAGCAAAGTATCTGCTTATCACACGCCTTCATTGACGACTTACATATTGATTGTATCAATATGTAGTATTTTGTACGTGCCTCTTTCCTTCAAACGAATCGCATTTCAATTCAAAACCATGTCCTTCTGACATTTGTTCTGCTTTCGTTGCGACTTGTTTCAATACAATTCGCTTTCTCTTTGAACTTTGATCCGCCATAACCTTTTTATTTCTGGAGCTCTGCAGCTAGGATTTCACAGGTGTACTATACTCGTCACTAGCTTCAATTTAAGGTATCACTTGATGAGCAACTCGAGTCCTCACTTCGGGTACTTTACTTGTCAGCTTTTTACGCTTGAAATCGCTGTGTGGTCTGTTTTTTAATCCATGTCTTAATTCTTGCAAAAAAGAAAATATTATTTGCAGTATCTTCACGGTATACTATTATACGAATAACTCAGGATTTAAAACTTAAATAAAAAACGGGTTGCAAAGCGGTAAGAAGCGTATAAACTTGAGTTACAACTGAAAGTTTGATCTACATTGGATTAGACTGGAGGTGGGCATACGAGTAGAGAGTATAAACATTTGCTCTGACGTCTATCTTCCGACACTAAGGTATCACTCCAATATCCAGAAAGTCGCGCGTAAGATTCAGCATTCTGTGGTAACTTCGCTGTTGAAAGCATGAAAGAACATATACACGCTCGTGCGCGCGCACACACACACACACATACACGCGCTATCTATCTATCTATCTATCTATCTCTTTCTTTCTCCTCTCTGTCTGTCTCTCTCACGCACACACAAAGAGAGATAGAGAGAGAAAGAGAGAGAAACTGCGAGTAAATGAAGGGAACTAGGAGACGACCTTTCTGCAGCGTGGGAGAATATCTTGTCGCTTGCTCGCTACAAATGCCACCTAGTGGAAGCAATGCAAACTAGGAGGGAAGAAATGAGCAGAAACGTTCTGCTTGCATTTGGCGTGCAACGTCTCAAGATCTGTACTAATTGTATTAAAATACCACTCCAACATCTAGTGGACGGGAAGGTTATGTTACGAGATATGAGTTGAAGCGTGTGCGTATGGATTACAACACCAAGATTAAACCCTGAACTTGTGAAGTATTTTTTTCTCTTCCTAAAGGAAACTATGGCTTTTTGAACTCCGAGGGGTAGAATATTATTACATATTCTTTATTTTAGAGTGATTGAATTTAAAATTAAATAACTAAGAAAGGAGGTGTTGCGCAATTGGCAAACAATGGCACCCTCCGCCACTGATCTCCATTATCCCATTAGTTCTAACAGTACTCTTTATTTCATACAAATGTCATAACTTAAGTCAACAGCCAACTTTTTCAAATCAAATAACGTAGACCTAGAGCTTTCTATCCTAGTGCCATCATCAGGGATTCCAGTAGGATTATCAGTTTGGAGAGGTATAAAGTCAAAATTGAGAGGGTGTAAATGGAATTTTGCACGGTTTCTATCGATTTTTGATTATAACAATTTAATTGTTGGGGGATACTTGAGAATTTTGTGGAGTGACAGGGTTTTTGGTAGACTATCGATTTTTGACCACCAAATTTTTAAATTGTGGGTACACTCTATGTTTCGTAGGCGACACCTCCACACGGGAGGATCTGGCGGAATCACTGATCCCTTCTACTAATTTTGTGAAAGTAATTTCATATTCTTCCCCCTTTGGCTAAGATTCGATATGCTACGGTGGCTGAGGTAGGTTTTGTTAGGTTTCGTTATTTTAGATAGCATCAAATATGAAAAAATGCAAGGTCTGAGAAGTGATTACAATGGAACAGAGGTCCGAATATTGCTTAAAATATGCTCCTTAACAGCACGGTTAATAATCGAGCGTCCCGGGTTCGAATCCCAACTGGGTCATGGATGTTTGTGGATTTTAGAGACTTTACAACTAATGGACTTGAGACAGGCCAAAGCCATTAGTTATTAAAATGGCCCAAAATACAAAATTTACGAATTTTAGCACCGTTGATAAAATTGCAATAGACCGTAATCTAATATAAATGTTTTCATTCTTTTTTTTTTCAACTTAGCTACGCTTCGTGACTTACAATGTCTCACCATTGCATTTCCCATGTAATTTTAACAAATTTAAATACCAATTAGTGAGTCTGCGAGACCTTCCCCGTGGGGGAATGCCCCGAAAATTCCTGAGACCATCCCCATCCTCTACCTACCCCAAATCGGCCTGAGCCCAAAATGCCATAAACAAATTCTAAAAATAAAAGTCAGACTAAACATGACAGAGGTGTATAGATTTATTTAGCTCTGAACTGTGCTAATTATAATTATATATGTGCACTATCGCGAAAATGTGACAACTTTGTTTGTTCAAAATGTAACCACTTAAAGAGCATCTACATTACTAGTGACATCTTTTACTAAATGAATAAACTACATGGTAGTATAAACATCATTACTAATGCATCTATTTTACTGCCATCTTTTAATCAATGTATAAACTACATGATTTGTGACATTTTTCATTTCAAAGAGTATATTGCAATAAGCACGTGGTTTATAAATTATTTTACTCCTAAACAAAATAGAAGTATATAGTCATCCCTGATCTTTGAAAAATAACGAATTGATCATGGTTAATTTATGAAATCTAATAAACAGACGTCTTATTTGATGATGTGGAGGCTGTGAAAGCTGCCGTAAAACATTTCTTCGACTCCATACCTCAAGACCTTTATGGCATTCGGATTCTTTCCTACCAGAAAGATTAGAAGAGGTCATTGATTGTAATGGCGATTATACACAGTCTTAGGCGAGTACCGTGCTGTATTGTTTACAGTTATATATGAACACATAAAATGGGTTGAACTTTTGCACGTACAAAAATTATTGCCATAAAATTGCCAACTATATTCTTATTTAAGTTCTGGCTAAGCGTGTGCGACCTGTGACGCTACCACTCATCAAATATTGGCTCTCGCATACAAAGAAGTTGGCCACCCCTAATCTAGTGGATGCAGATTGGATTGCTGGTAGTGAGGCACGGGTTCGATTCTCGGGTGGTGATATTTTTTTATTTTTAAATAATTGCTCCTTCTTCAGTATTCTACAAAATTTACAGAAGTAGCTTGGAAAACAATGTTTCTTTTTTTCGTTTTGCATTTTTCATGATTTAACCAAATTCACGAACAAAGCTAATACAAGTCAGTTAGATTCTTTTTTCATTATACGCGTTCTCCAAGTCTTAGGGACTTCACGGAAATAGAAACTCGTTGGATTTCCGCGCTCACCATTTGACTGGCTTTTCGGCATATTACAGAAGTAGTAGTTTTGGCAGTGAGTAGGATTAGCACTATTGTTGAATTTGAAAAAGCAATTAAATATAAGTAGTAGTCGTAGCGGAACAAGTAATAGTAGCCGTATAGTAGTACTTAGTAGGTCTACTAATAGCAGTAGTTGAAATAGTAAAACCTAGGTCACATTAAAAAGTGAAATTTACATAGGTCGTGACGGTTCAATCTCTTAACAATAGGCAATCATGGATGACTTTCGGAGGAGTTGTATTTTAATTTCAGTTAGGGCACCGAAACTGATTCTGCTGGAGCCGATTCGACAATATAATGCAATTTAAAATTTACAGTCACTTTCAGATGGAGTAATAAATAAGTTATTGATATTGCATAGATTTATATAGATCACTCTGTATTATAGCTACAGGCAGCATTTAATGCCAGCGATGGCAAACCAAGTGTGAACCAACACTCCCTGTTTGCTGTTGCTACCACCAGCCAATAGAAAGCAGCAGCTGCTAAGTAACTAGTCTTATGTTAATGCCAGCAACGGCAAACCAAGTGTGAACCAGCACTCCCTGTTTGCTGTTGCTACCACCAGACAATTGGAAGCAGTAACTGCTAGGTAACTATTCTTATGTGACATAGGCATACGTAGTAAAACAATGATTTAAACTAGTTTCTATTATTATCGGGAGAATAGGGGCAATAACAGCTATTGTCCAATCAAGAATAATAATCAGTAAATCTTGAGTGCTTTGAACATATTTCATGTTGTCAGTGTTTTACATTTTATTTCGATTTTAAAAATATATTTCCTTACTAGTAATAGTGAAAAGTTTCTTGCAAAGCCTGTTGAATTGGTGTAAAACATAAAAAATAACATAGAAATAATAAAAGTGAAGATTATCAATATTAATCTACGATTGAAGAAATATTACCGACAACCAGGATTTGAAGCCGGAACAAAATTAAATTCTATTACAAACTCTGTATGGTAATCACTCGGCCAGCCTATTAAATAATAGTTGATTGATCAGTTTACTTGCTTTTACGGAAAGATTATGAAATGATATGACATTCCTTCTTTAATTAAGAATTATTGTTATTTTAAAATCTTCTTTTAGCTTGTAATTGCATATTTATTTATGAACACAATTACAATTTCCATCCTAATTCATCTGCACTGCGTTTTAGCGCCGGATTATGTTTAAATTTCGAACGGCAGGGAACTTCCCTCTACCGCGGGAAATTTCCCTTCACAAGGTAAATCGCTATGAAATAGGGAAATATTCTCTAAAACATGCGTCAAAACATTTGTCCATAGCTGTACCACTTGCTCCATATATTTGGATGATTGCTTAATATTCAGTAAAGATCTAGAATCACATGAAAACAACTTAGGGAAATCTCTCAAAGATTTCGAATTAATAACCTACAATTGCAACCGGACCGTTAGAATTTTTAAGAACTGAAGTAGTTTATCTGGGCTATTGCATTACCCCCGAAGAAGTAAAATCCGACCCCAGGTTAGCAGAGAAAGTTCTTCAATTTCCAGCTCCAAAAGACAAAAAGCAAGCAAAAGGATAGTTAGGGTTAACAGAATATTACAGATGACATATTCCAGAGTATCCTAAGTTAGCATATCCGCTCACTTCTCTCTTCAAACAAGAAACCGATTTGGAATGGAATTCTAATCATCTTAAGTTTTGACACATTGAAAGAAAAAATTGACTAATGCACCAATTTTGCAATATCCAAATTTTTCTAAACCGTTCATTATTACGGCAGACGCCAGTCTGAATGCGATAGGAGCCAAGGTGAAATTGGTAAGGCCAAACAAGTTGCTTATTCAAGCCGGAAACTAAATGCAGTAGAAACTAGATACAATGCGACTAAAAAGGAATTATTAGCTATAATTTGGGCTTCCAAAATTTACAAACTGTACTTTTTAAGCAGAAAAGTGATATTTGTAACTGACTGTAAACCATTAACTTGGGGTTTTTCAGTAACAGATCCTGCTTCACGATTAGTTAGATGGAGAATACAACTTGGAGAATTCTGCTACGAAATAGTTTATAAACAAGGTAAACGTAATACTAACGCGGATGCACTAAGTAGAATGTACACTTTGGGATCCATAAATGAAGAAGAAACTCAAACTAACATAACCCGTTTGGATGAGGATTATAAAAGACAAATTATCAAAGAATTTCACGAAAATTCAAGGTGTATGTAGATAGAACCTATGAAAAGATCAAAGACTATCTAAATTTAAATAACATTAATCCTTTGTCGTGGCCAAAAATGAGAGATGACATTGAAAAATTCATTTGAGTTTGCGAGAAATTGCAAAGAAACTAAATTTTTCAGAAAGTCAAAATGTCGATGGAAATTTCTAAAACTCCTAACACCTCTTCTCAAAATGTTTGTTTTGATATACTTGGCCCGGTGAGCCTCACTGATAAAGGAAACCTGTTCCTCCTTACAGTTCAAGATGATCTGACTAAATTTGTATTAGCAGCACCAATACTACAAAAAGATGCCTACACTGTAGCAAAGACCTTTGTAGAAGAAGTCGTTCTAAAGTATGGTATTCCTAAGGTAATACTCACAGATAAAGGTAGCAAGTTTATTTCAAAAGTCTTACAGAAAGTTTGTAAATAATTGCAGGTACAGAAAACAAATACCACAAGCTACCACCCCAAAGTAATTCTGTTAAAGATTCCATCGTTTACTCAAAGAGTATCTAAGGCACTACATTACGGAAAACCAAAAGGATTGGGACAACCATATTTCTTATGCACTTTTCGTATGTAATACAATACCTTATACTAGTATAGGACTACAATCCCACCAAATTATGTTTGGGAAAAAAAACAATATTCCAGGAGTATTTAAAAAAACTTTTGAACCTCTTTACAATTATGATGATTATGTTAAGGAATTGAAAAACAAATTACAGGAATTGCATCAATTAGCCAAACTAAAATGACAAGTATGCGAAGAAAAGAACAAAGAATATTACGATGAATATATTAATGAAATTGTTTTAAGTCAGGAGATCAGGTACTATTGTATGATAGATCTAGAAGAGGTAGATCTAAAAAGTTAAGTTCTTTTTCGGAGGATCCCTATACAGTTCTTGAATCTAAAGGTGTAAACTGCAGTATAAGGAAAGGAGGCAAGCCATTAACTGTACAAGCAAATAGGTTAAAGTTATACTATTAAAGTTCCATATAAATTTACTTTAGTTTTCTAACCCTTTCAGCCCATGGAATTCGTTTTCGTCTTACTAATGTTCTTGGAAACACTATTTGCAAAGAATGATATGGGTAGTAATATCGAGACGTTTCAAGATTCCCCTAGACTATATTATAATCTCTTGGGCTCTACTAAACTTTATAATGTGGATTGGCGACTGGTGGTCTTCGTAAATTTGACAAACCTAGATTATAATTATCATGTAATAAATAAGTGTATGGTGTTAACTATGTGTACATAATTTGGTACAAGCAAACAAAACGAATTGTGACACCTTAATTGCTAATCAAATTTCTCAAAAGTCGAAAAATATTCAAGAAAGTAGGAATATTGTTAACCAAATTACTAGAGTGACGGAACAATCTAATAGAAATAAAATAGAAGTATTTAATTTTGTAGGTGAAATCTCTCAAATACTTTTTGGTATTATGTTCAAGATGCTGATTATTATACATCTCAAATTAATAAATTAGAAAATTAACAAATTGATTTTCTTCAATTAAGTAAAGAACAGATAGTAGTTGTTAAATCAACATTACAGTTAATAAATAACACTTTATATTCAGTAGAATAAAATGAGCAACTATTAAGTAAAAAGTTAGCACATTTAAAAGATGTTCTAAAGAAAAGAACAAAAAAAATAAGGTATTCATGAATCTTAAATTCAAATTATTTTTGAATGAACATATTCAGAGACTTGATCAAACATGTAGAGATCTTAAATTTCAGTATGAAATTGTATTAAGGACTATCTTAAACGCTCAAAAGGGTGTATTACAACCCCATATTGTGACCCCTTTCCAAATATTTAAACATTTTAAGGAAAGTCAGAGTGAACTAAATACTGGTGTATCACTTCCAATACCTGCTAGTGTCCCATATGGATATATGCTACTAAAATAACTATCTTTTGATGTGTTTATTAATTATGGTGTATTGAATATATGTAATTCGAATACCATTGACGGAAAATGGACAGTGTATACTTATAAAATTATACCTCTTCCCTTCAAAATTACTAATTCAAGCAACAAATATATATTTATTCAACCTGAGAAGGAAATTTTGTTAATTGATAATACTAAGAAACACTATGTGAAATTAAGTGCATCAGAATTTAAAAATTGTATCTCATTAACAAATAACTCTTTTGTTTGTAAACAATCTTTTCCAATTTTATCGACACACTTGCACGAAGAATGTGAAGCCAAACTATTACAATATGTAAGATAATTTCCTGATTACTGTAATCAAAGAATAGTATCTTTTGACCAATTAATGCTAATTGCTCCAGGAAATAACGGATGGTTATTTATAACAAATGAAATTAAAAAATTAACTATAGCCTACAAATCAAATGAACCATATGATGTAAGTTTAATAGGCTCTGGTAAATTAAACTTCGATGTGAATTGCAAAGCTTATGGTATCAGAACTTTAATACAAACTCAAAGAATTTTTTTAATTAATGTTACTATCAAAGATGGTATTCAAACATTTAAATTATGCTTTTATTGTTGTGATTTATTAGAGAAAGATATTGCTTTTCAAGACATCCTCTTAGATTTAACATTAAAACATGTAATTAATAGAGTGAATGATTTAAACTTTGCAAGTCACAAGGTAGATGAAATTCAACAAAAGATATTGGAAGAACAATGGAACATTACTCATCATGATACTATTTCAAAATTATCTGCCTTTTTCATAGTATGTACTATTGTCATTGTAATCATGATAATATTTTGTATCTGTAAACATTGCAATTGTTCCAAACTATGGCTTACGCTCGTCCCAATACGGGAAAAGCCCCTTATCTTGGTCATGTCAAAACTTAGCTGTTTATTAATTTAAATAATAAAACCATATAAAAGATGAAGATGTAAAAGCTCTTCACAAACAGCCTACTGGTGTAAATGGCCAGCATAACGATTAATGCAAACTGAAGGTGTATAGAGTCTTTCGTATAACAAATTAGAACGAGGAAGGCTGTAAATGGGCCTTCACAAGATAAAACAAAAATACACCATAAAACTTAGCAGCTAAGGGGCATAATCATATAAAATAAACGGAAATCGTAAAACTCTCTGCAAAACAAGAAAAATATCACCGTTTAAGTTTAGGTTTATATCTCAGTTTTCATTTCCTTCCCACGAGATTAAAATTCATATCCATCAGGTTGTCCTCAAACATGTCTGAATTCAAGGTAGAACTTGGTTCATCGATAGTATGTGCAGAGTCTTCCTGAGCTAATTGAGCAGCCACAACGTTCGTCAGAGTCTTAATACTTGTAGCAAGAGGCGAAGTTCGAGCTAATTTGGACACTTTATAAGGACTAAAAGTAGTTTTAACCCGTGGAGTTCTAGAACTCTGCACAGGTGTTTTTTGTCCCTGAATCTGTGTCGGCATATTGCGAGGAGTCTCTGATTTTTTGGGAGGCTTCGGAGGGTCTACATGCTCATCAGACGCTGTTTGTGTTGATACATTAACTGTCTGGGTACCAACCGAAACAGTTTTAACTGGCATTCTGGATCATGTGAAAACGCACCAGATTGAAGGGTGCGCTGAGACTCTCTTAATAGACGTTTAGTATCACCAGCAGATATTTTCTCTAATACCATCAGCTCTCGAATTAGTTTTTCCTCCTGAAAAATAGGACAGTCACGCGACCAGGCCGTGTGCTCACCCTTGCAATTAACACACTGAGGTTTCAGTGACTTACAAGGATCCGCACCATGGCTACTGGTTCCGCAAATTGCACATACAGCAGAGGTCACGTCACATGATGTGCTGGTGTGTCCATAATGTTGACATTTTAAACAGCGGAGCGGACTTGGAATATAAGGACGGACAGGCAAGCGATAGAAAGCTGTCTTCACATCCTTAGGAATCTGAGGCATGGCAAATATCAAAATTAATGATCCTATGGGTTGGAGTTGGCCAGTCTTTCTGCTGTTGATGCGTTTAACATTGATTACGCCTTGACTGGCGAGTTCCCTTTTAATCTCCTCTTCAGGAACATCTTGAAGATCCTAACAAGTTTTTATGCCCGGTGTAAAATTCAGTTGTCGGTGTGGCTCAACTATAACTTCAAGAGTTCCAATTGATGTCATTATTTGTCTGTTTGTCGGGAGATATGTCTACTAATAAGGTGCCATTGCGAAGCTTTTTAACATTGTGTAGCCCGCCTGCAACATAAGTAAGTTGTCTTTGAATTATGAAATGGGATAGCTTCTTCAAACCACCTGGATTGTCTGTTTCGTTCTTTACTTTAATTACAAGATTTCGTGTGATAGTTGGTACGATTCTTGTCTGATCCTCTACTTCTAGTTTCTCTTCCTTGTCACTGGTTGATTCATTAGCTGTATGCGCCTTCTTACTTACATTAGTGACTTTCTCTTCATTCTGTCTCTTTTTTCTCTGCTTTTGTTTCTGCGAAGGCGACTGATTTTTAGGATGTGGTAGAGCCATGGTGAATTAAAGACGTAAATGTCCACACTTCTCCGTCTTCGTTCTGAGGAACCAACGAGGCTGCCGGGTACTACCCTCATCACCCTTGTCAGCAAGCTGGAAATCGAGGCGAAGTCAAATGACTTGGCGTCGAAATCACTTGCACTCCCGACTGATGGATACTTGGGACACCCACTCCCCACGAGTGTTGGCGAGACCAAATGTCCGAAGAGCTCCCAAGTGGCGCACTTCCCAGCCTCAACGAGCTAGACCATCCAAAATCGGCTGTTAAGAACTAGGCGCTATCCAATGGTTCAGCCCCCTTTCCCCTGGGCCCAGGGGCCAGCGTCAATTAAAGTACATCCTGTCATATCCTTGGTCATTGCGTGTAGGTGCAAGTCGAAGCCCAAAGGAATGAAATAATGATCATCTGTGGATGAAAATGATGTGAAAGTGAATGAAACTCCTCTCTGCTGGTCCTCCTTTCAAGCAGCGCAGGTGTTTAGCTGCCAGGGCAGATTGCAGCCAGCAAAATCCGGCTGGACGATGGGGTCGCCAATTCCCTACGCCGTTCATGGCTGATTGCAACCACCATAAACCGGCTGGACGATGGGGTCGTCAATTCCCTACGCCGTATACGAGCAGCGATGCTCTGTTGCTCGGGCTATGTGATGATCCATGCATCACATTTCGGTTCGTAGACCTGCGATGAGGTCGCCAATCCCCTACGCCATTACGAGCAGCCTTGGTCTGCTACTCGGGCTATGTAATGGTTTGCATCACGTTGCGGTCCGTAGACCTGCGATGAGGTCGCCAATCCCATACGCAAGTGGGAAGTAGAATTCTCAACAGAGAAGCCCTCTGACCCTGCTGTTGGACTTCCCATAGGCAGCAACGATATTGGCTGCTGCCAGGGCTGATTGCAGCCAGTAAAACTGAAAGGGCGATGGGGGCGCCACTTCCCGACGCGTTCCAAACGAGTATGTAAATGGTATATGAATGATAATTATGATTAATGCTTCAAACAGGTATGTTTTAAACCTACCATAACCAACGAAATTAAGCAACATGAAAATATCAGTGACAAAGCAGTAGTCCTAAGTCACCTTACAGCTAAGTTAGAAGAAATGGAATTGGAATTGAAGGAAACTCCAATACCCTCTAAGATAACATCTCTTTCAAAATATAAGGTCAGGTAACGAGTCTCCGCGGTTTTTTGGTATATTTTTGAACAAAAATTTCTTTATTGAAAATCAATTTTAATCAAGTCCATATTGACCATTATTATCTATGACCTTTTGCCATTTTTCGGGTAGCTTCATAATTCCATCGGTGTAGAACTTCTGTGGTTTCTCGTCGAAAAACTTGGCCAAGTGATTTTCAGCGGTGCTTCGGTCGGCCAATTTTTTACCATCAAGAGAGTTTTGCAGAGACCGAAACAAATGATAGTCAGACGGTGCAAGGTCCGGGCTATACGGTGGATGCATCAAAACTTCCAAACCAAGTTCCGTCAATTTGTTCCGAGCCATCAAAGATGTGTGTGGCCGCGCATTGTCATGATGGAAGACAACTCCCTTTGCGTTGGCCAATTCTGGTCGCTTTTTCTTGATTGCTTCGTTCAAACGGTCGAGTTGTGCACAGTACAGGACCGAGCTGTGCACAGTACGTCCATTATGAGCTGCTGCAACCTGGCGAAACCATCAATTCGGTCCTGTACTGTGCACAACTCGACCATTTGAACGAAGCAATCCAGAAAAAGCGACCAGAATTGGCCAACACAAAGGCAGTTGTGTTCAATGTGCGGCCACACACATCTTTGATGACTCGGAACAAATTGACGGAACTTGGTTGGGAAGATTTGATGCATCCACCGTATAGCCCGGACCTTGCACCGTCTGACTATTATTTGTTTCGGTCTCTGCAAAACTCTCTTGCTCTCTTGATGGTAAAAAATTGGCCGACCGAAGCACCGCTGAAAATCACTTGGCCAAGTTTTTCGACGAGAAACCACAGAAGTTCTACACCGATGGAATTATGAAGCTACCCGAAAAATGGCAAAAGGTCATAGATAATAATGGTCAATATGGACTTGATTAAAATTGATTTTCAATAAAGAAATTTTTTGTTCAAAAATGTACCAAAAAACCGCGAAGACTTTTTATATGACCCTTTATTAATTCGTCAATTAAAATTTTGTTTTCGGTAAGTGGGGAGGTGTAATAGATATATAAAAATTCGGTGGGTATTTTTTTCTTTTTATTGTTTTTTTTATTATTTTACTTTGTTTTGCATTTATTGTACTTCCAACAGAAAATGTTAACCGTGTCTCCAGTATGTCTGATAACTATCTAAAGCTATTTTCGAACCTTGTAATAATTGTGATATTTTAAAACTAACATTTTAGTTGTTTTTACTTTCACTTTCGGAAGAGAATAACAAATAGCAATGTCTCCAGTGTATCGCCGGAGCATTGCTTATCTAAGACTACTTTTAACCATGGCGAAATTGTAAATATTCAAGGAAATGGGAGACGGAAGGTAAATATGACAAATTTATCTATAACTACTTTTAACTAGCGCAATAACATGATATCTATATCCTCTGCCAAAACAACCTTGTTTTCGGAGAACAGCAGCTGAAATTTCTATTGTCTAATTTGGATAACTTATCTTAGTTATAAAATAAGATAGAAGTTCCAGTAACTTCTCAAACTACACATCTCTGCTTGAGAGACCAATGTTCGTGGGATCCGCTCAGAGAACGCTTTAGTTAAGTATATTTCTTTTCTTCTGTCTGCATATAATTTTCTTTTGCCAATTCCGTAAAAGCTTCTGCTCTGAAAATTTAACTTCATATTGAATACGCCGCTTAAGGTTCATTTAAGCTGACTTTTCTCTCTACAATTCCTATACTGAAAAGTTGGTAAAATTGAACTTTAAATTTTTCTTTAATCAAACATTTTTGTCTACTAGTTTCGTTTCAATAATAAATATTACAGATAGAATATTTAAGAGTTGATGATTCTTGGCCTTCCCTATCTGAGATTTGCCGTGAAACGAACCTGAACTTTGAAAATTTTACAAACCTATCTGTAGTTCTACTACACAATCAGTTTTTGCATTGCGTTTGTTATTCTTAAGCAAGAATAAATTATATTTTACCTGATATGCCTTGTGTCAAGGTTTTTATTAAGACGTAGGTACTTTACCATCTCCGTAGTATTACTATAAAGGTTCCCAACATCTCGCTATTTCAGTCCGCGAAGTATTATTTCATGTGTATATGAGAAAGTAACTTCAGTTGAAATTAATTTTTGATATTTGGATTCAATGTTTCAGAAAACATTAGGGAATAGTCAAATCAGTTAAGCTTATCTAAATTTCGTGATTAATGTTATCTAGTGCGGGACTGCGTTGAGGCTTGCACCTTTTAGGGCCCTAGATGCGTTAGGCCACTAAAATAGCGTTTTGTGTTCTGCTTTCCTGCGGAATATTCTCGCCTCCATCTCCCCACTATTTTGGGGGGCCTTTTCCCTCGTGTTCTAGCTTTCTGCTTTTTGCAACAGATGCTCGTGTATTAGCTTTCTGCTTTCTGCTATAGATGCAACAATCAGGAAAGGATGGCGATAAAAACTTTGAGGGACACTCAACCCAACCCACGCGCACCTATCCTTCTCGTTACAGATAAAAGAAGAAGAGGCCATAAGAAGAGGAAGCCAGTCAAGTCTATGTTTGTGTTGTTCTGTTATGTCCTGTGACGTCTTTTATGTGTTGTAATTGTATGTGTTTATAACAAAATTAGGATATAGTAGGTAGAAACCCTAAAAGCAAAAGTTCCAAAATATAGGGACTTAGACCAGGAGTACATTCCGGACGCCTGGTCAAAAGTCTGTCCCGCAACACCTGGTGTCTAAGACAGAGAGAACACAGGAGATTCTTGGAATGTCGGAACTCCGGCAATCCAAGAACCTCTAAAGACAAGTCTGCCCCATGGCGAGGAGAACAAAAATGTTCGTGATGCACGTCATTGGAAGTGCACAACTCATCTTGTGCAAAGAGGAAGAGGTGGGAAGGTGGGCCCCCTTGAATAAAAATAAAATCTGTCTTTTGCCAACTTTCTGCGTTATGGCACTTCTTTGGGGCTTCTTATATGCATGTTTTGTGGTTCTAGACTAGTGCGTGTTCTATCTTCGATGGTCCTAGGCTGAAGCGAGGCTCTGATGGGTAGGTACCCTCCTTGTCTTCAGGTCAGATAGCGGTTCTCTCTCTCTCTCTCTCTCTCTTTTGTTTGTTTGTTTTGTGCCCCTCCTCTGTGCTTAATGTAGGCTTGTCTCCCATGTAGGATTTTCCACGTTATGTGAAGTTTTAGGTAAGTCTCCTTTCGGCAACAGGGTGCCACTGGCCCCCTTGTTTGCTTTTGTGTCTACCTGCCTTTGAGGAGAAAGTCCAGTACATTACAACAGTCACAGATGAAAATAGTCAGATAGCTCAGAGTGAATTCCTCAGTAGTTAATCGTCCTTGGAGACTGTTGATTGACACTGAAGACACGTCCAGAAGACCAGCCAAAGACATTCAAGGGTTATATCTGGAAGCGAAGATCGTTATTTGCTGATAAAAGCCAGGCGCCACAATTAGAGTATTATCCGCCAACTGGCATCAGACCACGCTGCTGCAACAGGAAGGCAGATAACTCGGAAAACTGTGAATAGAAAGCTTCGGGAAAGATGACTGTATGCAAGGTGACCGGAGTAGAGAGAAGACACAATCCACTCACTCAGTTTGAGCGTTGGTAGCAGCTGTTGCTGCGTGCGCGTCTTTTGGCCGGGGGTACGCTGATTGGCCTTTGCAGCTGTTTGCTGATTGGCTGGGGGCTTTTTGTTAAACGAACATCGCTATTGTTAATAAATAGTCTATTGTTAGTCATGGCAGTGTCAAGAACGTGGGAGAAGATTTCGGTTCCCGAGAAGTATTTACGGGAAGCCGAGAGTGCAGCTGAGTTGTTGGCGGCGTCCGAGACTCCTGTTGCCCGCAGTCCTAGTCTTGAAGCTCTCGCTGGTGACTTGCAAGAAGTTGGTGAAATCGTGGAGGAGGACCCCAAGTGTGGGTGTAAGAAAAATTGGATTGACGAGCGCTGTATCCATAAAGCAATTACTTCATGGATGCCTGAAGACGAAGCTTTAATTTGTAATGGCTGTTTTCTTTATATGGGGAACCAGATGAATCATGAACGTGTAAGCTGGAACTTAACGGATGGTGAGCGTGAGCAGTTTTTGGTGGATACAGCATGGAGTATAATGTTATATCCTGGAAATCTAAGTAAGATTTTCAACGAGTATGTCAAATCTCATGCAGGCACTGGACATTTAATCATTAAATTTGAGTATGGTGTACGTACAATTTTGAAGCGGAAAGTGTGGGAGTTGCTGGACGAGTTGCTGGAGAAGGACCGGGAGGCAGGATACAGATACCGAAGGAATCTACGCTTCAAGTAGGAGGAAGATGGCGCATTGTTCATTTTGTGGTGGTGTATTTATTGTGGACGCTTGTGTACTACAAACATTTAGAACATATTTAATGGACAATCCCATTTTATGTAATGGGTGTAACCTTAAAGTGACTCATGAGTGTATGTATGTGTGGAACACAGGTTCGGTGATTTCAAAACATTTAATGAATCATATTAATCATCCTGAAGTGTTTCATGAATATTATGAGGTGTTTCAACGCCAAGGTCATGTGAGTATTAGTAAAAATACATTTTTAAAAAAATGTATTACTTTAATGAAAGATAGAGAATTCGTAGCTCAGTTGATTCCCACAATTATAGAACAGCAGTTTGCTACTGCTGATCAAAGTGTAAGTGGTTATTCCAACCAGTACATCATTGATATGCAAGGTTTTAAAATATCCAGTCATGAATTTATTATTAGAGAATTTTGTCTGATGGCTTGTGATGCCAGCATGCTATTTCACTGTATGGTTAATCTTCCCTGTGAAATTACAGAATTACCTCTTGGTTATCAAAAACAAGTCGAGTGGTTAACTCAAAACTTTCACGGACTAAAGTGGGATAGTTCTAATGGATACAGTGTTGCTCATTTACGTAAAATGATGCATGTAATGTGTGAACCTGATGCGATATTTTATTGTAAAGGTACAGAAAAAGTTGACTGGATTAAAAAGATATTTCAATTGAATATTGTCAAAGATGTAACTGATCGAGGATGTACTGCTCTGAACGCATTGAATTTCAATGTGAGTGTAAAAGCATGTACTTACCATAATCCAATTGAGATGTGTGGTTGCGCATTACGCAACGTTGTCCAACTTCAGTATTGGGTGAAACTCCAACATTCAAATGTCGTCGAAGCCATTTCGACCATTTCATTGTAATGCTTTGCATTGTAATACAATGTATAATAATAATAATAAATACTATACGATAAGATACTTTGGGTGTTTTTTATTGATTGAAATGAAAACTCAATGCATCTTTTATGCGAGAAAAAAAAACATTTTCTATTTACAAGATGGATTCTCCTTTTTTATCTTTCTTACAAGTTTAAGTACAAGAAGATCATTCTTTTTCAGATCTTTAGTATTGAATGACTTTAAAATATTCTGATTTCTGACTTTAAAATAAATTAATATAATACAGAATAAGCCGCATAATATAGAATCATCGTGCTTATCCATGAAGATGACAACCCAATGGGATCAAAAAAGGAACGATCTGGCGAACTGTAAACTACAATATGGTTTCCGTCCTGGTAAATCGACAGAGGATGCTATCAATGAATTATGCAATAGTATATATTCACTGAAAGAAGAAAATTGTAAATATGTTATTGTAATCTTCTTTGATATTATGGGGGCCTTCGACAATTTGTGGTGGCCCTCATTACTAGTGGAACTAAGAAAGCTAAATATTCATAAGAAATTATGGAAGGTCATTGAAAATTACTTTAAGGATAGGGTGATAGAGGTGGAAACGGCGGACGGCGTCGTGGCGAAGACTCCTACTAGGGGCTGCCCTCAGGGATCCGTGTTGGGGCCTGTCTTCTGGGACCTGGCCTTTCAGCCTTGCCTAGAGATGCTAAGCGGGATGCAGCAAGTTGGGAGGGTGGTGGGATATGCCGACGACCTGGCGGTCGTAATAAAGGGAAGTAGTCGCCTTGACCTGGAAACTAAAGCCAACGAAATTACAGGGAACATGACATTGTGGTGTAGAGGAAACACGCTAACAATATCATCTGACAAGACAAAATATGTGCTATTTAAAAGCAGTTTAAATTACAACAGAGGACCAATAATTAAAGTTAATGGGAAGTCAATAAAAAGAGAAAGATATATGAAATATTTAGGCCTAACATTGGATGAAAAGTTAAATTTCAGACAACATACGACAATTGTCAAGAATAAAGCAGTCAAAATAACACATAAGTTAGTTAATATTGCAGTAAATGACTTTAAAATTCCCATTAAAATATTACGAATATACCACGATGTCATAATAAGAGCAATTGTGGGCTACACCGCAAGCGTTTGGGGTCATCGACTAGATGATGTTGCACAAAAAATAACAATTGATCGAGCGCAACGACAACTGCTTTTGCGTCTTTCAGGCGCCTATAGAACTACTTCAACTGAGGCTCTCCAGCTCGCACTGGCTGTTCCCCCCCTCCATCTCCAAATTAAGAAATTAGGCGCTATGTATTGGCTAAAAAAGCTACATCGATAAATTAATTAATTAAGACCAAGACCAAGATAAATTAATTAATTAAGACCAAGATAAATTAATTAAAATTCTACATAGACCTGCAGAAAACGTTTCTGAAATCAATTCAATCGTGGTCGAGGCATGGCAGAACCAATGGAACGCAACCGATAAAGGAAGAAGATTATACTCAATTTTTCCGAGCATTGAGGAACGATTGGATATGCAGCTGGAAGTTACGGGAGGTTTAATGCAATATCTAACTGGCCACGGTCACTTTCGACAGAAGCTGCACCAGATGAACATCGTCGAGGACAATATGTGTCATACTTGTGGGGTGGTGGCTACGCCCGAGCATATCATTCTGCGATGCCAAGAAACTGAGCATCTTGCTAGAGATGAAAGAGAACTCCTGGGGGAGACCCCCGTCACAGGCGTTCTGAGAACTCCGGAACTGGTGGCGGCCCTCAGGGGACTAACAGATAGAATTTCTAGCTACTATAAAAGAAAATTTATTAACGGCATCAACCACCGCGTACAGGAGACAAGATAAGAGAAAATCTTTACTTTACAGGTAAGCTGGTGGATGATTGTGTCCGCGCAGCCGCGTCGTGACAACCGCGTCTATTAAAAAACAGAAAAATGTGAAGTGAAATAAATTAACAATGTGAACATAATTAGAATAACTGTGTCTGCTGGAACCCGGCAGAACTAGCGCCTTGAGGCGGAAACCGTCACAAGAGACGCTCTAAGTGTGTGAGTGTGTGAATGGAAGAGGTTCTGATGGATGCGAGTAAGGAAAGATAACAATTAATAATTGTGCAAAAACGCTGATCTTCTGGAACCCGGAAGCAATGCGGCTAGATGGAACAAGTGGAATGAGTGAGGAGAGAGTGCGTGAGTTAAGTGAAATTGTGTAAAGTGTGGTATAATGGAAACGAGACTGCAGAAGGAGTAACCTGTGACAAGAAGAAGATGCAGTTAGTACCAGGAATGGGATGGCGAAAAAAAAACTTTATGGATTTACCAACGCATCCACGCGCACCTAATCCTATGTTTGCTTTTTTTTTATCTTGTTACAGGAATAAGAAGAAGAAGCCATACGAAGAAGCAGCTCAAGTTATGTGTTGTCCTGTTTTGTCTTTGTCCTGTCCTTGTCCCCTTGTTTGACTCCTTAAATGTTATGTACTTTGTTTCTTTGTTGTTTTTCTAAATAAATAGGATATAAGTAGAAAGGGTTCCCCCCCATGCAAAAGGTCCATTTATGATATTGAGGCCAGGAGAACATTCTGGACGCCTGGCAAAAGCCCGTCCCGCAACCCCAGAAGTCTCAGACTGATGGAACACAGGAGCTTTTTGGAATGCCGGAACTCCGGCAATCCAAGAATCTCTAGGGACATGCCTGCCCCAAGGCAAGGAGAGCGAATATCTGCTCGTGATGCACGTCCCAGAAAGTGCACAACTTGTCTTGTGCAATGCATGCAAAGAGGCAGGGGTGGAATGCGGGTCCCCCCCCAAAAAACCCCAATGGGATCCTCCAGAGGCTGATGTATTCAGGTTCACGATGAGTCCTGCAGGATGTTTTACTTGTACAGGTAAGGTATCAATGGCGTAGATTCCTGTCACTACACTGGCAGTTTTACAGTCTTTGAGAACAAGTTGCAATAGATCATCAGTCCACATGATGTTCAGGTTT